>CABFOW010001992.1:74973-93727 GCA_902141385.1 Timema californicum
AAAGGGGGGGGGGGGAATGTTTATAAGTTGACATGACATGACTCTTCTTTATGAAACATTAATCTTTTTGAAGGGAAAGAATTGTGAAACTAAATTCCATTCCACATGCCTTATACCCTGGGTTAAACAGGCAATAGATCCGCCCTTTACGACGTATCCGCCATATTGGATAGTCGACACGAGGTCGATGACTACCATATGTAATCGTCGCTGCAATAATCCGGAGACTAATTGATCGTTAAAACTTGTGACGTTTAACTACTACTGTAATTTCCATGGGCATCTGTCGGTTTAAGAGCTCCTAGAAACACATTTATTCCACGATAAACCCCAAAACTGTCGGAGCCGATCATTACAGTTCATCCGAACGTACGAATATAATAAAGAGAGGAACATGCTAAATGGTTTTTTAACCGGGGCAGGTAATCACAATCGGTCCCGATGATTCGGTTACTGAACATTTCGCGCATGTGACGAAACATGCCATTGCGTAATTTTTGGAAGTATGTGTTATCTACGCCTTTGGAATGTAATCGATCTTGGTGGTAGCAGTAGGTCTGTTGACATGTTTCGCCAGGTCATAGCCAACAAATTTCGACCCGTCCAATTAAGGGTCAACCATAAATCACATAACCCTTTTTCTTACCTTTATTGACCCCCCCTCCCTGCCCCAACACAACCTGTGTTACGTAGGCACATCAAGCATGAATGTAATTTTATTTCATAAGGAAGATTTTACGACACTAAAAGAGGGACTCAGATTTAATACAGCTCAGAATTGGAAGTTATATATATACTTCATTCACGGTCGTAATTATTCTCTGGAAGGGCCTTTTTTCCTACCAATATCCAACTATATAATAGATTTCTGGTAGGGAAAAAGACCTTTTAGAAACAATTCCTACGCTAAACCGATTTGTTTTTAAGTATGTTAACTAGCGGTGAAAACATTCATAGTAATAGTATCTTTTCAACATTATATTTTACGTATTATATCTGTGTTACATAACACTGTGATTTAACAACCCTTCCTCCGTGTAACACAAGTTTGACATTAGAGCTTCCCCTCTCCCTAACAGCGTTACGTGGTTTATAGATGACCCCTTATATAACTAACAAAATACCCAGTAATGGTCGGAGAAACAATTAAATCGTAGCGCCTGTGAGCTCTTTCAGGAACTTAAAATATTATTTTGATTATTTTATTGATGAAAATATTTCAGATCGTTGAGTCAGGAGGGTAAGTAAGGGGAAACATTCGTTAAGACTTTGATTATGATATTTAAAGTCGGTTCCACACTGGTCGAGAATGTGGACGATTGTTCGGGTTTCGGATGATTGTCCAAGACGTGTGGGAGGTACACGAATGGCGAATGTTTAGTATTATTATTATTAGCACCACGTCTTACTACCCGTTCGGGTTATACGCACTTACGCTAATGTGTAATGGTAGGGTGATTGTGAGATGAAATGGAGGACCTACAGTTTAACGTGGTATCCGAACCACGGTGGAGGCCTGGCATTCCCCACATTCACAAGATGTATTGTCAGAGGTGAAGGAAGGGTTTGTTAATCAGATAAATCTATGCCGGGATTGAGGATTGAACCCCGACCGCCAGCATAGAAGTCTGACACCTTACCCCTAGACCGCCAGTTCACCAATGTTTAGTCGAATAATCGGGATTAGAGGGGTTTCACTCTGGGGGCACATATCAAGTAAGTGAAGGTTTGCCACTATCCGGGGTAGACAGTCGCGAAAAGAGTGTGCGGTCTACAGGTTTCATGACACGAATGTAGGTGAACAGTCGTCCACATTCTCGAATAGTGTGGGACCTGCTTTAGTGTTGGCATATCCAAAAGTTAGTGACGCATTCACCCACCAAGCGCGGCAGTCGCTCGTGTATGAATAATTCGGACAGATTTAAAATAATTCCCCACTTTTACATTTTTTCTTGGTGAATGGCAATTTTTCTCTTTATCACAGTGGACACATCTTTTCGAAAACAATCCTAAAGCCTGCTAAACATACACATTATTTTAAGTTCTTTGTTCAACATATAATGATTTGTGTCACTGTGTAAATGTATTATAACACAACATACCTTGTAGAATCAGCTTATTCTGGCAGAATTTTATTACTAGAAAACGGATTTTGTTAAGACCGAACCAAATATCTCACGTTTAAAAAAATAGATGCAGGATTAGTTAAAGTATTTCAATTTCCTGACTTTTCCTTATTTTTGATTAAATTCACTAAAATTAAAATTTCCATGACTTGTCCCTGTCTGTAGCCACGTCCGAGGCTTCCCTTTTCATAGGGATGAATTAACGGCCGGGGGACTAGGTGTTGTGTCTGTTCAAAAATCAAAGAAAGCACACATAAATTATAAGAGAGACACATTCTTGCCCAAATAGCATACTATAAAAAAAAATTCTATAAATAGCTTCCAGAGTCATCTACTGCTAAAAAAAAATCCTGAGCCAACCAAATAATATTAACTGACGTTTTATTTCGGTAAAGGTGGCAGCCCTGGTTTACACAAGAGCTCCCCGTATACCACAGCAGGTAGGTAGGTGTACACTGTCTGACACATCCCGGGATTGAGGATGAGGTTTAAAAGCACCCAAACATAAATAAACCCTATATCAAACGTGGAAGGTAAATATTGAAAGGGGGATCCTATGTACACAATTAATAATTAATCTCAGTCTTTGTGTCCACGGTCGGTACCATCCATACACACGTGGAGAAATCACACCATCAGCGACAGAAATAATAGGCCGAAAGCGGATAATAGCCCGCTAAACACAAACTGTCAGCCGTTCCATTATGGCTCGTGAATTTAACGCTGAGTAAGATACCGTTATAATGGGTGCTCGAAAAGCGATTGCATCTATATTACCACACTATAGATGATATTATTATATGACAAAGGTCGGATGGGCGTCGACTGTTCAGTAGATGATGTCAAACGTTACCTGCTCCACGTGCTCGATTGTTCAGTGGGGTGGTGACAGGCCTCTCTGTTGTGGTCAGAACCTCTGGCTCGATTCCCGGAGCTATCATAGGTTATTTTTTCCTGAAAGGGGAATTGTACCTATGGTCACCATGGTCTGGTTAATAGGCTTAAGCCTGCTTCGGTGGCCGCATGGTCTAACGCGCTACTCTTGCAGTAGACTAGACTGCCAATGACGGGGAGATAGAAGTTCGAGTTCCGGTCGTGTGTACTGAGGGTGTTTTTCCCCATAATGGTTTTCCCATTCTACCTTCAAGCAAATTCGGGTACATTTCCTCTAATTATAACCTCCCTAATCCATAAGACCATTGGCGTAACTAGTACTTAAACATGTAACCCAAAGGGGTAGTAATACTCGGTGCTAAAAAAAAAAAGTAGGCATGAGTTAGTTTATAGATTCTCACCAGCTCCACACAGTCATAATCACCCTCATGACGTCATCTCATTGCGATTATGACGTGTAGACAACCTCCAAGGTCAACCCTGGGCAACGTTCTGTTCCCACAGAGCGGCTTAAAGTCTACATACACGGTGACCGAACTAGGCACTGCATTTCTTACGGTCTCATATGCAATACACTTTAAAAAAAAGAAAGTAAGGGAACGGCAAGTTAGGGTTGATATTTGTTGTAGTTTTTATAACGAAAAAAACTTTATTGGCCAAAATAAACAAAATACATTGTTTTAGTAGATACGTTAAGTTCAATTGCATATGTGCCCATTTTCAACTTAGAGTGAGGTCAATAATAAGTTATACTTTAGATTAAAGAACATGCATCTTGCTCTAAATTATAATTTATGGGCAAATTTAAAGCTGAACCACAAAATATAATATGGAATTATCAACTTACTTAACAATACTAAAAACTAATTAACTAAACCTTTAAGTTGAGTTCAAAAAACACTATTAGTTTTTGCTACCGGTTTGAGGTTATTGAATGATTTAAACATAAAAATATTAAATAACTGTATACAATTTGTCTGATTGAAAATATTTTTCTGTTTTTTTGCTCGTTTACTTTTGAGGTGTTAAATTTTCACATCACAATTAAATACTTTAAACGGAAACACAGGTTCAGCTGATTTCTCTGTACCTAATCTATTTCGTAGTTTTGAATGCACTAAACTAAACGATGAAAAGATTCTTTCAATATTTGCTGGATAAGCCTTAAGTAACTGTTCAATAACGAGAAAACTTTGTCAAAGCTTAATTTAAAGGAAATGCACCCACATTTACGTAAAGGTATAATGAAAAATCATTTAGGGAAAAAAACACCCTCAGTGCACCCGACCGGGATCGAACCTCGATCTCCCAGTCTTTGACAGTTTAACATAACTAATTTTACAATAGCATACATAAGTAAACTTTTATCAATAATTGGGATTATCCTTCATAAAAAAAACAGAATGGGTTATTTTAAAAAAGTATCTTGGTTTAATAAGCCCTTGAGGTTTAAAGTAGCCAGCCTCTCAGGTATACTGTATTTAATAATAACAATAATAATATCTTCTAGATTAGGCTAAGAGCTGTTGCGCATAATTCCAGACCATACAACCAACTCAGCACACGTAAGGAAGACGTGAGATGAAAAACATCACGTGCTAAGATAACGATAACAGCGTTTGGAGGACTCATTACCGTCGAAGCCTCTCAAAGTAGGTAGATCCGTCTTCATTTGGAATGGAAGTGCTTTCACAGGAGCTAGTAGCTAGAACAATAGGGGAGGGGGGATTCGCAATAAGGACTTACAGTAGAAAATAACACTCCAATCCCCTTTTGGTAGGGTAAAATTAAAAATGCTTATGATGTTAATTTTTCTGTGCCGTTTAGTAGACGGGGGAATAAAAGCCCTCAAATTTAAACTAATACTTTTTTATTTACTTTTAGCACCATGTCTTACTACAGTAGCCCCATGGCTTCTTTGGTGCTGACTGTAAGCTCACAGCTGACAGTTAACATTTAGGTATATACCTAAATTTTGACTGTCAGAAGTGACAGCTGCTAAACACATGTTTTTTGCAGATCATATGGTTCGGCGTAAGGATACATAGTTTGATAAGGTAACTTTTAAAAGCTGTCAGCTGTGATCTGTCACTCAGTACCAAAGAAGCCACGGGGCTACCATACGTATTCAGGTTATACGCATAAACTAATATTTAATTTATTTACAATTATGATGAATCTAAAAATAAACAGTTTCGATATGCTATTGTGTCGCAGATTATCATAATATTGAATAATTGTAATGTGATACATACTTGGTTAGAAATCATGTTATTTTTTTAGCATCAGGTCTTAGTACCCGTTCTGATTACACATATATGTACTAGTTACGCTAACGTATTGGAATTAGGGTTAAATTGAGAGGAAGTGTTAACGTGGAAGGTAGGTGGGAAACTACTTGGGAAAAAAAATTCTCAGTAGACCCAACCGGGAATCGAACCCCGATCTCCCCATCATTAGCGGGCCAGACTAATACGAGAGTGACGTCTTATTCGGCCAATGATAAACAAAATATGATCAAATGTGGTCAATATCGACACTCTTACCTTTCCTCTTTCCCATCAAAGAAAGATGCTCTAAATGTCCCTTTGTTATAAAATTAATAACTTATTTACTTCTATAGGCGTCATATAAGGTCCTTCCTATGAAAATTGGACTGTATGGACGTGTTTATTTTCGTAGTCTTCAATAAAATTATCACCAAGTGCATGTGACCGTAACTCGATTCTTATTATATCTAGAATCACGACCTTCCGCCCTGACAAGTTACTGAGTAGCAAGTAGTATCGCAAAGGTACACGATTTATTTACCCAGAGTCAAGCAGCACACACAGCACAGTGATCAAACAGTTGACAAGGAAACCGCCGACAGTTCAAATAACCCCTCGTTCAAACTAACGTAATCAAACAATGCAGGTCCTAGTGAACTCGTGCATGGAGGTTTAGGAGATGAGAAGGGGGGAGGGGGTTGTAAGCAGACCTTTTCACACCGCACGTACATTTACCAGGGCAGACTATAGCGGTATTTCGGTACGAAGGGTCTTTTAGAAGACAGACTTTTCTTAGGGGGCGGTAAACATTTATTTTTGGCAATAAGTCTTACTACCCATTCATAGTTTTACGCATATTAACTATTTACACTAATGTATTCGGGGTGAGAAATGTAATTCAGAGGAAGTCTACCTTCCTTTGCGTGGAGGGAGAGCGGAAAAGCTACCCTCAGTACACCCTTATACCGTAAAGAGATTCTAACCTCAATCTCCCCGTCATGGGCAGTCTAGTCTACTGCGAGAGTGACGCCTCATACTATCAGATCACCGAAGCAGATGCTGTCAGCAGTTATATTTTATTTTAAATTAATAGAATCTATCAAATTTGACAGCTCAAGATCATATGCCTTTATGCATGAATATATAAAAATTGTTTTAGTAACTTTGGAAAACATGTTTCAGTGACCACATAGTCTAAGGTATAGCTATTGCAATAGACTAGACTGCCAATGACGAGGAGATTGGAGTTCAAACCCCTCTTGGGTGTGTACTGAAGGTGGCTTTTCCAAGCAAATACGGGTACACTTCCTCTAAATTCAATCTTCATCGTCCCTAGCTCATTAGGGTAATTAGTACAAATGCGTACAACCTAAACGGATAATAAAAATAGGTGATCTTAAAAAAATGCACGGTGAAAATAAATGAGGAGTTAACGACCATTCAAATCTTTAGTTTCAGTAATCAAATCATACAACCAAGTGTTTCCCAACATAAAAAGTTTTTTCTTCTAAAATCTTTACTTTAATGCGAGTATGACTACTAGGGTTATATCTTAAAATTTCGTGGTAGAGTGTCTGTCTACTGAGCTATGGGTCCCAGGTTCAATTCCCGGCATGGTCGAACAACTCGTCAGTAGTGAAATGTGTTTTTCCCCTTTCAAAGTGATGAATTAGACCTGGAGTACTGACTGTCGTGTATTTTCTAAATTTAAGTTAATTTTAGGTCCTGTGCTGATATAATCAGATGGTTTATAAAGTCAACGTAAAATATCTCGAATAAAGTAACTAAAAAACTACTCGAAAATGTACAATTTTTTCGACTTGGAGGGAATTTAAATGTAGTTTACACTTAAAGACTACCATGAAAGGTAGCAAGCAGCCTTACCTTGCATAGTTCCACTATGTTATATCTTATAAGATAGGTTCATAGTGTAATCCATCAAGGTAAGACTGCTTTATACCTTTCAAGGTAAACGGAGTGTACTTTACAATGGTTTGTATTCTCACGGGGATAAAAATCATTATTGGAATGAGCTTCTGGATCTACTTAAATGCATTCATACGCCAAGGGGTGTTGCACTGCTGTCGCTTTTTACAACTGTATATTAAATATATTATAGTGTTTATTTTCATTTATTCTAAAAATATATAGATAGCACCATCACTACCAAAACAGACTGTACCACATCTGCCCCCCTGCCCAAGACTAGTGTTAATTCCCAGGACGAATCTCTTGTGTCTGCGCACCTCTGTAATGTGTGAGAAGTGAAGATCACCCCTACACCAGACCACACTCAGAATAACTAACATCTCGTTACACTCAAGAATGTTGCGAGAATGAGCAAAAAAAAATGTGTACCAGAGAGAGGGTCGGATTTCTCCCCAATTCCCGGTGTCTAGGGCAGCGGTGTGCAACCTTTTTTGTAAGAGGGACCTCATTGAAGTAGTATTTTATTTAGAAGACACCATGACACCATGTGAATAGCGCGGGCTTTGAAACGTTTTCCTCTAACTTATGTGATTAGTAATTATTTATATTTTATTATAATGATGCTGTTCACCCTCTTTTTAGATGCATTATGTAGAAATAAGGTCTTCTCTTGCACTTTACGTTTGCAATGAATTTTTAGCGCTCTATAGATTGTTTCTAAAGCCGCATCCCCACTCAGTTGACGAACATATCCAGTCGAAAAAAAAATGTTTGACGAGGATTACTTATTCATTGCTTGTGCTCCATTCACTATTATTGAATAAAAAAATAAATAAAAATCTATGCGTAAAAGTTTTGGGTACGACCCAGTCTCCAAAGTAAGTAATTTGATGGAAGATCTAAAACAGGATGATGTCGATGTTTTGAAGTTTGAATATGAAATCAACGGTGGCTTCTGAAATTTCTTTAGGATGTCCAAAAAAGAATTCGAAAATGTATTGCAAATAAGAGGACCAAAGATACGTAAACAGGACACCAACTTCGGAGAAGCCATTTCCAGGAGCGTCTTGCTTAGGCCCTACGATACTTAATGCGTGTGGGATCGAAAAAGTTCAGTAAAAGAGAGCACCTTTTGGTTATCACACTCTATTTTCTGATATGGTAAAATAATAACAACTCTGCATTACGATGGTTGGATGTCGAATGAGAGTTGAAACACGTCCCCACTACAAGAATATACTCGACTTCTTTTGATATTCACCGACACTAGATAGGAAACCAATCGATACGTCAAGCAACATATTTTGTCGATCGATAAAGTTTATTGTAGCGTCCCCCCACCGACTCGACATTGTCGACTCAGTGGGGACGCGGCTAAGGCTGTCAAAAGTGTATAGCCAGTCCTTTTATTGCGCATATCATTTACTTACAGGATAACAACGGCTTTATCTTAGCTAACAGGTTTTTTTAATCTTCTATGTCATCCATAATTATATTCAATTATCCTTTAAAAACTAGGGACTCGAAATGGGGTCGCGACTCTTAAGGTTGCGCACCACTGGTCTAGGGCAATTTACCTTGGGGGCCAAGTTTTGAATTTTATTTGTGCTATTTGGTAGTTTACCTAATAACTATCCGCTTCGGTGGTTGAACAATCTAAAGGCATCGCTCTCTCAAGAGACTCGACTGGAGATGGCGAGGAGATCGGTGTTCAAATCCAGGTCGAGTGTACAGAAGAGATTTTTTCCTAAATGGTTTTTCATTCTCCCTCCACGAAAATTCAGGTATATTTTCTCAAAAATTCAACCTTCCTAACCCCTGACACGTTATCATATTTAATATATAGGTGTATAACCTAAACGGGAAGTGACAAACAAATTATTAGGCTGGTAGGAAAACCTGTTTTTTTTTACCGCATTTCACTATCCGTCCAGCTTGGAAGCTAGCCCGGACGGGTAGTAAGACGCGGTCCACATATAGATAACGTTCATTCTCGTTATATTTAGGTTGTGTAGTCAGAAGTTGTAGAGGTAGCGATACTGAAAGTTCCCGAGGGAAATGACGAAAAGAACTGCAATACTCCACACAACTAGACAGTTCTGACACGGGTTGTGAGGGTAATTCAACAGATGAGATCACTAAAACTCTCGTTACTGTGTGTGTGGTCGTGAGGTGCCATGAGTGCGACTCCCGGCAAATCTGACTACGTTTTATTTTAACAATAAATTAGTAGGCCTACTCCTGGTTTCAATGTAATAGTAATTAGAGGGTAATCTAATAATAGAAATAAAATGTTTAAGAAAAAAATTTAGCACCATCTACCCGATCGAGTTATACGCTTATGTACTAATTTTAATAATGTTGTAGGGATGAGGAAGGTGACATTTTTAATAAGTGAACCGGAATTTACCTGGAGGGATATAGGAAAATAATTTAGGAAAACTACATACTCGGTACATCCGATCAAGATTCAAACCCCGATCTCTCTGACATCAGCAGTTCAGTCTTTTGCGAAAGTAACGCCTTTAGAACATTCAACCACCGATGCGGGTTGAAAAATTAATTATTTAAGTTACTAAAACCATTTTCATGTATTGGTCACGGCATCGCGCCAATTGAATAAGACTTTTTCTCTTCATTTAGAAAGTTTGTGTACAAATGGCAATAATGTGCTAATGACAAATATTCATGCGTACACAATTAAACTAAAAGTATTTATTGAAGAAATATTTTATTGATTTTGACCAAAAGTGTTTTTGGATATAAAGAATGAACAAATTGTGACCTAATTCACGTACGCTTTTACCTTACTAAACAGATCTCAAAGGATACTTGATACCCTAATATTTTATATTTTTAACGCCCCTTAAGGATTATATTGACCTTGGTAAAACGGTTTATTTTAATACTTATCGCGAAATGTCAATGTCCTGTCATGACAGCATATTTATATACCTGTTCCAGGTGTCAACAGGGCAATAAATTCGGAACCGGTCACATTCCTACCGACAACACTTTCAGCGGCTTAGCTTTTGTGTTTTATTTCTGAGAATACGACGCCCTCCCTCTCTTCCTCCTATGCTCCGAGTATTACAACCCGTCCGAACAAACCACATATTTGCAATTCGTAGCTGAAGGATGAGGAAGATACAATCTAATAGAAAAATACTCGCGTTTGCGTTGAGGGCGAGAAAACAATTTAAGAAAAAAAAACCTTAGTGTACCCAGCCAAGTTTCTAACATCAACCTCCCCCAGGCAAGACGAGAATGACGCCTTTGTACGTGCACCCACCGAAGAGGATTAATCTAAGTTTTCGCATGGCCGACTTGAGCGTGTGGTATGTACGGTTTTGAAAACGTATCCTTCCATAGACGTTCATTAAAAGTGATCAATCTAATAAATCACGAGAAAGAATTGTGGCCCAGCTCACTTTGTATCTACCGTTCATTTATATGTACAGTTTTTTTTCATCAATTACTGTTTACAGCCTATGGGCCTGGGTCAGATTTTAATTCAAGTCATACATTTTTCCACTACCGGCTTTCTAGGCATGTCGTGGCTCCATACACATTATAATCTAATTCAAAACTAGGACAAGCACAACATCCAGTCCCCCGACGGTTAATTCATCACTGTGAAAGGGTAAACCCACATTTCACCAATGTTACATTTTTCGGCCATGCCGGGAATCGGCAAGCCAAAGAGGAGTTCAACCCTTCCCTGGCAAATTTTTTGAAAATTGGAACTTTCTAGACGCTATTAGGAGCTTGATGCATAGCGATCTTTCAACTTCATGATCGAGAGTACCAGAGGGTGGTGAAATAAATCTATAAGGGAGCAGATTTATTTCAAGGGTAAGGGGGATCCCCTGATTCTGACTCCACTTAGTTCAATAGCATATTCGATTGAAATAAACATATTTAGATCATCTCTCGGACGAATGGATGAGGAATGACAACTGACAAAGTCCATATAATATAGATATACAAAACATAAGCTGTGTGAATTGTACACACTATGGATTGAATTTCATTCATATTGCCAACATATGAGAACTAGTATACTTTATTAGAGCTAGAATTTTATTTACATTAATCCTATCTTATTTTCACTTTAAAATAAACATTACTTGTGCATGAGAAAATAATGCCGTCAATTTGGATTGAAAATATGATAGAAAAATGGCACAGGTGAAAAATTTATATATATATATATATATAGAGAGAGAGAGAGAGTCTGTGTGTGTGTTCCTCCCTCTTCTCTTCCCAAGCCTGTCCAAGTTTAGAATCACTCTTTTAGCTCGCAATATAAAAACATAGGATATAAAGCCAAGTTTATCCTATTATAAATGACCAGTCGGTTGGACGCAGTCTACCCCTATTCTTGTTACAAATAAAATACGAGCTTAAAAATGTTTATATACGAATAGTATTATCAAAAAATCCAACAATTTTGTACGAAACCTACTTTTTTTTTAGATACCTCAAAATCAACATGCAAACTTTTAAATCTCATCATGTCCATCAAAATGGAGTTTCGTTTAAGTTAGAGGGGAAAAAACTACTCCTAGTTAGTATTCAAATTTAGGATGTTTGAAGGGTTTTCTTTTTGGTAAATCCTCTTTCAAAACGTTAAAACAACCCAGTAGAGAGCTTCTTGATGCAGAAATGAAATAGGTTACTTCCCCCGCAAGAGTGTTATTCTACAACAGTATACTGGTGGAAATTGGTTTTCTATTTGACTTCTTGCCCTTGTAATCTTACAAAGACCAAGTTTGTTAATTTTAATCCCCCCTCTCCCAACAGTCCTCCTTTCCCTCTCCCCAACTTTTAGGTAAAGTTTACTAGGTTTAGAGCTTCGAGGAGAGAAATTATTTTTATAAACGATTGCCTCAACCGCGAAGAGATAGAGAACGCTTCTTAATATATAACTAATTCTAATTTATAGTTGATGAATAACCGAATCTACTTGGGCGTTCTTGATAAACAGTCTTCCGATATAACACAAGGGTTTTTATTAGCATTTGACGGAAACAAAATGGTACAAAACACTTCTTATTACGCCGATCTTTATTAAATCCTACCCAAAATTAAATTATAAGCTCCAGATTATTTTAAGTCTAGATAGGAACTAGCCAAATTTTCATGGGAAGGGCATTTATCTGACAACGAGAAACGCTAATATATATGATTTCACGTATTCATACGTCAAGTAATGCGATATGCAGCTGTTACTTTTGATAAATTTTACTAATACTTATATTCTTAATGCTAATAACACAGTAAAATGTAATCAATTTGGGCCTTAGTACGTTTGTATTTTTTTTAAAGCCAATGCTTAATCGCAGTATTGTTTTTATTTTATTTGAGGTGTTAAATGTGAACTTTCTAACATGACTTACAAACTAACTTAATTCTAGAAGAGACACATCTAGTCCCACGGTTTTTAATTTGTGATCGTGAAAGATGAAACCCCATTTGGCCAATGATTATGTCTCCGGTCAACATGGAAATCGAACCCTGTACCTTTAGTTCAATAGGTAGACGCTCTAGCGATTAAGCTAAGGTGTCGGTTCGCGGCAGTTTTAGGGCATAGGAAAGATTTGAGAAAAAATAATATACGATCCGATTCCAAATCCAATTTGGCAAAGCAAAAACGAACTTACACATTGTATACTTAACTTTCGTGTTCAAATCTCCAAGTTGGGTCGTAAAATAATCGAAAAACCACCCTCACGCGATCCTAAAAACAACCGGGAACAGTTGTTATGTAAGAACCAACCGAAGCCGATGTACATTCACCCAAGGTATAGAGACTTAACGCGGAGGGTGGTTTAAAATAATAAATGCGTCAATTTTAAATAAAAATTGAATTTAGAGCTCGTCGGTTATTAATTTATTGTTGTTTGGTATTTTGGCCTATTCGGCTGATCAACATTGAAAATTATGGACTTTGATAACTACCTTGTAATCGCTTGCTTTGTTAATCTTGTGCTTTCAAGTGTTAACCTATCATGTATATTTCCCCTGTACATGTAGTCTGCGTATTTAGTGCTAACTTAAGCGCCACTACAACCAGAAAACTTAACGAAGTGTGGTTCTCTGCATTATTCGCTTGAAAGTATGGAAATCAGGTCCTATGGAATAGATTTTAATGTTTAAAATAACAAGATTCAATGGCCAAATGGTCTAGGTCGTCACTATCTTGTTGGACTGGCCTGCTGATGACGGGGAGAGTGGGATTTGAATCTCGGTCGGGTGAACTGAGGGTGGTTTGTTCCCTAAATGGTTTCACATTCTCCTTACATGCAAATAAGGGTAGATTACCTCTAAAATGCTACCTTCCTCAGCCCCAACCCATTAGAGTAATTATCATATACGCATATAGCATAAGAAGGTAGTAAGAAGCGATTAAAAAAAGTTTTTTAATGGGTTTCCTTTTAAAATGGTAAAATGGTTTGGATTCCACTTTCATTTAATTAAGGCTACAGAAAACATATACCTTGATTTGTGTTGGAAGAATAAGAGAAAATCCAAACATATTTTATTTGCTGCCAACAATGATAACATTTTACTATACCATTTGAGTTATTTTATAGAGGTATTGATAATATTTATCAAACATTGCAGCTGCAGATAAAATTACTAGATGTATGAATCTATTAAAATTGTTTAAGCAAATTTAGTGACTAACTTCTACTGATCTTCTTACCAAAGTCATGCTATAGCTACGATGAGACGTCAGATATGTCATTCATTCAATGCCAGAGGTGGCTTTTTTTCTTTCATTTTCTATAATTTTATTCTACCTGTGTCCATTGTTCATTCATTGTTTCCTTCTTCTCTGCCATATATATATATATATATATATATATATATATATATAAACTAGGCCAATTATATTTATTTATGTGCCGACTTGCGCGTCTTACTACCCATACTGGTTCTACGCATATTCACGCCAGTGAGATGGTGGATGAAACCATATTGAGGGGGAGGAGGGTAACTCACGAGAACGCACCTGATCAGGATTTGAAACACAATCTCACCCCATCACAAGCAAAACAAACGACTAGATTAACTCCTTAGTCCGTGTGACCACAAATGCAAATCTTATGCTTTTGTTACTTGATAAATATTTTCTATTGCCATAAAAACACACACAAAATAGTTTTTTGAAGGTATTTCCTAAGAAACATGGGTTGTATCATGGGGTCGTCTTATGAATCAACCATTTAAACTTCCAAAAAACCTTGATCCTTGTTAGAGAGTAGTACGAAGAATAGAAGAGACAATTGGGGGGAGAGGGAAGGCTGTAGAAAGAACAATTGCATACAGAAATGGGACATCTGCTGTACAATAACCCTCACGTCCCCCACTAGAACTTCAGCCCCTCCCCCCCAATCTCACCTCTAGTTTCAATCGATAAAGTAACGTCTGCTTTGTACCGGAACAAGAATAAAAGAAATGAATGTAACAACACTTGACAACATCAACAAACAGAAGTGGTTGGTTAATGCGTTAAGTTGACACAAACTGAAGCCGCGGGAAAGTTGGCGAAATGTCAAGTGGCTTGCCTGAAACTTCTGAAACAATTCAAGCTAGAAAGAGAGAAGTATACAACTACTTTGCCAGTGTGGGGGTTGGTTCAAAATAGCACAGGCAGCGTAGAGCTGCAAAGCTCTATTTTACGTAAACAGAATACTTCGAGGTTTAAAGTGGTGTATGAATTCTAATGTATTTTTATCAAACAAAATAAAATAAACAACATCCAGGCAGAAAACCTTTACGATATTTTATATTTAACAAAGTTCCCTCACTCGATCTTCTTCAACAACCCAAAGATTGGTTTGATGTGATTTATATCAATCAGGAACTGAACTAGCACTCAGCCCTTCAGATGGTTAGTGCTGTCCGCGCCATCTGGTATAGATCCCATATAGTAAGGAAGTTCAGAAAGTCGGATGGTTACCCTTGCCTTCCACAGAGAATTTCTACGAGCGAGCGCAAAAGGGCCTATTAATATTTTGCTGGGAAAGGTATTTTTACATATCTTCCAGGGTTCATTTACATGCCACAATATACATGTGACCGGCGGCCTTACTTCCCCTTCGAAGGAAGTTGTGCTACAGTTTTTTTATTGGTCAATAAAAATCCATCGACCTCAACTGGGTTTGAAACCATGAAAATTGGGTTGTGAGGTGAAAACTTTACCCCAACTATTGAGGTCAATATATATTTTTAAAATATCAAATTCTGTTGTTGCTATCTCAAAGATCCTAGTGAATACTCTTTTTTTTAAATGCGAGTAAAATCATTGCATATTTTTACTTAGTTTTTTAATAATAAATAAGCGTGCACCACCTCTTATTGACCCGTGCAGACTATCCACATATTTACACTAACGGGGTGTGAATAGGCCGGGTATGATTGATTGGGAATGTACCTACACTTGCGTCGAAGGATTGTAGGGAAACCACCTATGAAAAAAATAAGTTAATACACCCGACCAGGATACAAACCCTCCAACCTCCCAGTCATTGGCAATCCAATATAATTATAGCGAAACCGACGACGTATGAGTACCCACCCCACGACCACCAACGCGGGTTTTGATCAAAGCTAATAGCTTTTTTTCTCTCCAAATTTTCTAAATTGACTCTTAGAAACGGAAATCAAAACCGGGATCCATGAGTTAGGGCGCCAAGGGTCCCGGGTTATATTAACGTGTTCACGTATAATTTTTCAAAATTTGAGAATTTGATCCGTCTTATATCCGTAACTAATCCTTATCATCTTGGGAGCTTCGTACAAGCGGTAGTTTACTACCATGAATAAAATAAAAATAATTGCAAAGTATAAAACATTGGCACAATCTGAAAAAGGTGGCTTCTGCTCGAACGCAAGGCTTGCCATAATGACTGCATAAAGGAAAGTAGATATCGTAGCTCTTCGGACTACAAGATAAGGTTCTTCCTATAGATGGCGTCTTGCTCATACCTTCTCATACCTTTTATTAATTACGCTTTTTTAAAACAACAAATGCTTAAGCGCTGGATCATAAACAAAATTTATACCGCATTCTTTAATATACACAAATTGGCTGCAATGGAGAGAAATAAACAACATTATTTTTAGAACTTTTTTTTTCAGTAAAAAGATGCTGTAGTAATGTTTGGAGTCTAATGACATAAGACACACAAAAAAAGATTGTGTTTATGTTAAATTCTATTAAAAAAACAAAAAGGCCTATACCGCAGCTCAGTAAGGAGATTTTTGTGCGGGCACATTGTTTTATGTTTTATTTTTATTCGAGTGTTTAGCACTTTCTTTATAAATTATTATTATTATTAGCACCGCGTCTTACTACCCGTTCGGGTTATACGCACTTACGCTAATGTGTAATGGTAGGGTGATTGTGAGATGAAATGGAGGACCTACAGTTTAACGTGGAATCCGAACCACGGTGGAGGCCTGGCATTCTTCACATTTCTTTATAAAAATATAGATTATAAATCATCACACGGATTATATAATTTAATCCAAGATTACGCTCTAGGCTACATACACAACTTTTTCATCTCCCAAGATATATTTACTGAATGGATAACAGGAGGAACCCGGTGACCTATACAAAAAGTATAGAACTTCGTCAGCATCACTTGAAGACAACTAGTCTCCTAGTCCTAGTCCACTAGGATCCACTAGTTCTGAGGTCCACCACTTTAACCACGGGACGGCCAACTAATAAGAGAGAACGCTAAAAGAGCTATGGGCCAGTTTCATAGTCAAGTTTAGTACGCCTCAAGTGCGGCGCTACACTAAGTACAAGACGACACCTACCTAAACTCAGAATGGAATGGGCCGTTCTAGCATAGGAAACTGGCCTATTCCCTTCTAGTTTAGGTAGGTGTCGTCATGAACTTAGGGCCAGTTTCATAGTCAAATTTAGTAAGCTTCAAGTGCGGCGCTACACTAAGTTCATGATGACACCTACCTAAACCAGAATGGAATGGGCCAGTTTCCTATGCGAGAGCGGCCCATTCCATTTGAGTTTAGGTAGGTGTCGTCATGTACTTAGTGTAGCACCGCACTTGAGGCGTACTAAATTTGACTATGAAACTGGCCCATATACTCCATTCAAATATAGGCCTACTTCTAGAAAAAGTTACGTATTCATACGTCAAGTTTTGTTATCCGAAACTGTAACTTTTGATTCATATTATTAATACCTATAAAAACACCAATAATATAGAAAAAAGTTACCAACGATGACAGTAAAAAGATAAGTTAGATTTTCTAAAAGTTCCTTTCTACTATATAATCATACTTTTTCCAAGTATTATTATGATTATTATTATTATTATTATTATTATTATTAGCACCGCGTCTTACTACCCGTTCGGGTTATACGCACTTACGCTAATGTGTAATGGTAGGGTGATTGTGAGATGAAATGGAGGACCTACAGTTTAACGTGGGATCCAAACCATGGTGGAGGTCTGGCATTCCACATATTCACAAGTTGTGATTAATACACGTCTTGTCATAGGTGAAGGAAAGGTTTGGTAATCAGATGAATCTGTGCCGGGATCATGGATTGAACCCCAGCATAGAAGTCTGACACCTTACCCCTAGACCGCCAGTTCACCTTTTTTTTTTAATCACCCCGCCTTACTACATAATCAAGCTGTACACATTTATGATAATTATGGGAAAGGGAAAGAAAATTTTAGAGGTAATCTACCAGCATTTCCCTAGGAGGAGAGTGGGAAACCATTTCGGGTTATGCACATACATTTCATTCGTCAGGGAGTGCGTTCTGTAGCAGTCACCTTTGACAGCTGTAAATTTCTCCAATTGGATATGGTAAACATTTTCCCAAATGATGTTTGTTCTAAAACAATAGTCATTGTTATACTTCCTAAAACAGTATTGTCCAAGCGTTCGCCAGTCCACTACCCCTATTGTAGCCATGACCTAACCTAAATACCCCCTGCCAGTTCTTCATTAAAAGGTATTAAGCAAATACCTGCTATTTTGTAAAGTAGAAAACGGTCATTTCCAATTTTAATAAAGCTCTAATGGAAAGATAAACAAAGCCATGGCAGCAAGGAGGTACCGAGGGACTGGCGACCGCTCGTGGTAAAGGCTCTAGGGGACACCGTGCCAGAAAAAAAATTAGTACAAAAAAATCCAAGGTATCAGGCAGCAATCGACCCATACCGACAAAGCGGCCGCCATCTGTTAGCAAAGAAAGTGCCAACTTCTTATGCCAGATGATACATAAATTCATAAAAAATATATTAATAGGTTAAGGCTCCCATTTCCCCCCCTTTAATATCTACAGAAATTCAAATAAATCTTGTTTATATATTATTAGTTTTTAGCATCGCATCTTATTATCCGTTTGTTTTGTATACCTATGTACTAATTACTAACCTATAATGTGGTACCCGCCTCGGTGGCGTAGTTGGCTAACGCGCTTGTCGTGTTGAGCTCGACTGCTGAGGATGGGGAGATCGAGGTTCGAAT
>CABFOW010001992.1:93781-118773 GCA_902141385.1 Timema californicum
GGGGGGGGGGGGTGTTCCTAAATGGTTTTCCACTCTCCCTCCACGCAAATGCGGGTTCACTTCTTCTAATTCAACATTCCCAATTCTTAATCCATTCGATTAATTAGTACTTAAAGAGTATAACCCGAACGGGTAGTAAGACGCGGTGCTAAATATATTATATATAATGTGTTAGGAATGATGAAAGTTGAATTTAGATAAAGTGTACCCGGAATGGAAATTGGAAAATCATTTAGGGTAAACCACCCTCAGTAAATCCAATTGGGATTCGAGCCCCGATCTCGCTGTCGTCGGTAGTCTAGTCTATTGCGAGAGTGCTTGACGTCTTAGACCATATTGCCACCAGATCGGGCTAGAAAAAAAGTCAGGGGTCCTATTTTTTCCTCTATGAATATTTACAGAAATTCTAATATATCTTTCTCATGTTAATTAATTAGGCCTACAGCAAGTACATTGGAAACTAGTTTATCCGAATTTAACGCGACCATATCAGACACCAAGGTCCAATCCGAGTAGTCAAAATTCCTGTTAATCCGTGATTTGGGGGAATTTTACTCTTTTAAGGATGTACAACATTGGAGACGCGCAATATTTCGTGGAAAAACTATATGCACCTTGATTTTATTACAAATGGATCTTTGGAGCACCTTTAAGGAAAGATAAAGTTGTTTGTTTTTTTCAGTCAACATTGATGACAATTTATCATATTATTAGTGTTACTCAGGGATGCCCTTAAGTGTGTATAAACTGCGCGGCCACACAGGGCTCCCCGATTTGGCGGGGCCTCATGCTTACTTTGGTGACAAAGGGGAATAACAAATTGGCGTGGGAAATTTTTGCTTGCGCGCTGGTATAGTAGATTCCCTATATATACAATATAGCAAATATTGTCAGAGTATAAAAACCAGAAAACCCTTACCAAGTGGTTTGATTTATCGAACGAGTGAAGCGAGTTCTACATTTTAATCCCGACGATTTGAATTTGTCTGTCTGTGGTGGATATGTTTCACAATAACTTGTGAACGCATTAACCAATTTAATTCAAACTCGGCGTTGTTGTTGTTCTTTGTACCTTTATACAGATAAAGCTCGATGGGGAAGAAAATCAACTCTTAATAATACATAACACTGCTTCTAGCGTTACTTATTACCTTTTAGGGCATTTCTTGATACTTTATACGGCTGAAAATTGGTATATAGGTGCAAACTACTGCAGAAACATTAAAATAATGAATACAAATCAAGTTTTTTCTGGGTTTTTTAGGGACAAATGAAGTCTGCCCAGTGCTTCAGTTCTGCTAAGGGTGACCCTGGTGTTATCTTGTAGGTATTGATAATATATTTCAAATATGACAGCAGTCACATGATTTGACAGATAAATGGTTTTAGTGCTGTAACTTTTATAAGTGTCCAAAAGAAGTTGCTTCCTGTCGAAACCGGACTTCAGATATATTCTTCATTGCGGACAAGTGTGTTACTGGATGGGAGGAATCCTCCGTTTGATTAGTCTACCTTTCAAGGTTTCACCATGGCCTAGCTTATAATATAGGATCATAGGTCAATATGTTGAGGTGAGACTGCTTGCTACCTTTCAGGGTAAACGGAGTGTACAATCTCACCCAGTTCAAGGGCGTAAACCCCACTACCCCCCTTCTGTAACATTCAACACTGGCAGAGAAAAGGAACAAAAGCAGTGAGTAGAGAGGTCTCGTATGACATTCGTGTTTCCTCTTTCTAGAAACTATTTAACGCCACATGTAGGCTTGCGGTACACTTTAATTACAAGGTCGGGTCTTGCACATCATAGTCGGTCCATCATTTATTGACACTTCCTTGCTTCGGTGGCCATATGGTCTAAACTCTAATGCATCACTTTCTCAAGACTAGACTGCCGATGGAGGGGAGATCGTGGTTCGATCTCGGTCGGGTGTACTGAGGGTGGTTCTCCTAAATCTCCCTCTCTGCACTCAAACGCGGGTACACTTCCTCTAAATTCAACCTGCCTCATCCCTAACCCGTTAGCATAATTAGTACATAAGCGTATAACCTTAATGCTTAGTATGTCATGTCGCTAAAAAATGTATAAACATAATGACAATCAGCTAGCGGTATTAAACGTAACTACAAGGCAGAGCAATACATAGAATTAGCCAATTATTTATTAGCACTTTGCTGACTAAAATTGTATGCTTGAAAAAACACAAAGAACAAATTATATAGCTACAAACACATTTAAAACAACTATGATTCATTTTTATCACCCACTTCGGTGGTCGAATGTTCTAAGGCTCACTCTCGCAATATACTAGACTGCCGATCCTGTGGAGCTCGGGGTTCGATCCTGGGTGGGTGCACTAATGGTGGGTTTTTTTCATCAATAGTTTCTCACTCTCTCTCCACGCGAATTCAGGTACACTTCCTTTTCAACCTTCCTCATTCCTAGCTCATTAGTGTAATTTGTAGATATGTGTATGACCTTAACGGACCACCTGTCCAGCAATATCGAGGAGGGTGGCAAGTGTGTTCCACAAGGACCACGTCATCGCGTGACGTCACGACAGCTGTTCAATCCACTCGCTTCACACGCGCATTGGTGGATTTCGAGAACAGACGACTGGCTCTCTGCGGTGGTTATTGGGGAATAAAACAATACTTAGTTGTGAGCAGAAATAAAATAATATGAAACAAAATTTGTTTAGTTTAAACATCTTTATTTTTATTTATTTTTTGAACCGCATATTATTACCCGTTCAGACTATCCACCTATGTACACCTTTTATCTTTGCCTCATCTTACTAACCGTTCGGAATATAAGTATATATATATATATATATATATATTAATTACGCTAATGTGGTAGTTATAGTTCTTAAATAAATGTACCCGCATTTGCGTGGAGGAAGAGTGGGAACAACCGCCCTTCCCCCTCTCTATCACCGACCAACCAATCGAGACTGACGCCTTTGTTAGCGTGCCCAAAGATGCGGGTGAGTAACAAGATTAAACTGCCAAAGTTGCGGAGATTACGGTTCGATCCTGGTCGGGTGCAATGAAGATGTTTTTTTGCTAAACGGTCTTCCACTCTCCTTCAACTCAAATAGGCGTATAACCCGAACGGGGGTAGTGAGACGCGGCGTCAAAAATCTTTTTTCATTAAAAATTAACAATCGGTTCGGATGATGTGTCGCCATAAACAAACAAATTATTGACAAACGACAAATGGTCGCGGGAATCGAACACTAGGATTTGGTGACATTCCAGAAGCAAGTATGTAGGCTTATTCGAGAAATGATCGAGATGATTGCAAATGTAAAGCAATAGAAATAATCTTGCATGCAAATAAAAAAAATAGAGCGTAAATATTAAACATTTCATTTTTTAGTTTAGATTTGAGGTATTTAACGTGCACTTTCTGAACCGACTGATATTTATTACATCAGTACAAGACTAATGGACTAACATGAAGCTATACCCTGATTTTGGTTGGAATAACAATAGAGAAAATTCAAAAATACTTATTTGCGGGCAACATTGATAAAATTTTACTATATTATTTGTGTTTTTCTATAAGTATTGATAATATCTATCAAAGATGACAGCTGAAGAAAACATGACTCGACGTATACATATATTAAAATTATTTTAGTAACTTTAGTAACTAGCTTCTACTGTTATTCCTACCAAAATCGTACTTTAGAACATACACAACATCCAGCCAGCCTCCGGCCAATAATTCAGCACTGCGAAAGGTGTAAATCCACATTTTACCAATAATATACATTTTTCGGCTATGACGAGAATCGAACCCGGGCCCCCTAACTAAGTGGACATACACGCTACCGGCTTATCTAACGTAATCGTAGCGGACGAAATATTTAAAAACTTTTATATTTTACTTAAGATGTAAAAGTTGAGGTTTTTCTAAATGTTTTGAACATTCTTTTTGACAGACAGCTGCAAATTGTTAATGTGAAAGTAAAATAATAAAAACAAGATTGATTACGTTGCCAACATCTCGATGACATTTTTTTTTCCAAGGGGTGAAAAAAAACCCGCTTCAATCCATCCAGAGATAGGATCGACATCGCAGACCTTGCCCATATCCCCCCTATTTATCTCTCCTTTCCGGTACTTCGTCCTGGAGTAGCCATCCTTACTCCCACTCAACGCGATTTAATTTCGCCAATCGACAAGGACTTGTAAAAGTAGGCGCATTAATCATGTTCTGCGCTCCTGATTCTAATCCGCTCTCCTCCCTTATGTTGCGACAAGCCTGTTGGTTCTAAACACCCTCTCACTCCCACAAAACTACCGAGCTGTCTTTCAACACATTTACACGGCTGAAAAATATTCAGAGGATTTCATCGCGTTTTTTTATGGTATTAAAAATAAAGGCTCGGAAAAAATAATAACACAAGATTTCCTATTTAACTGTTAAATTGTGTGCTTTATTCACTTTGAATAAAAAAAAGCAAATAATTCACATGTCGGAATATGTTATTTCTTCAATCAATCCTTAAACGGAGGCATATAAACATATTTTTAATACACACATAATTTAAGCTTTCTTAACTTTCTACAAATTATTATTTCCACAGTTTTTAAATATTGGTAATGAGAATGTTCCGAATTTTGACATATATATATATATATATATATATATATAAAGAGCGCACACAACTAAATCAAACACGCCCTTTACAAGTGGAAACTAAAAAATATACGTGCAATAAAAATTATGATATTGATTTTGCTTCAGAAGTACTAGGTATATTTCGTTCACGATAGGTTTTTACCTGGATGACAGTTCGAAAATCATATGTTTAGGTTTTGGATTGCCAACACTTGTAAAAGATCACTGTTTTGTTATAAATGTAAAGATCTTTAATTACCTGTTATAAATTACATTTAAAATAACGTAAACTTAAGTTTTCTCATACTATTTCAATTTTTTAAATAATTTCTTTTTGTCCAACTCGAAACAATATTTTAAACATAATTAAAAGTACTTATTTTATGTTTTGGAACGTTACTGATTTTGTGTAATATAGTGCATACATCAATACCTTTTAATACAGGCATCGTATTTACTTGGAAAAGAGAAAATTGTTGTCATTTTTTCACATACAATACATGATTGTATGATTATTTTATCGTATTTTGAAATATTTAACTGAATAAAGTATTTTCATCAACTGCGTGTTTGCATCATTGTAAAAAACTTGTTTACCGTTATGTTCAATCATATGGTTTAAATTCGTCAGTCGCCATTTTGAGGCTATTTTCGTTAGAAGTTTTTGTGAAAGTGGTGTTAATATTTTTTTAAGGGGAATAAAACTATAAATAAATTTGTGTCCGACCTCAAATAAATATATATAAATAATATTGGCCTAAATTACTGTGGTTAACTATCACATTATTATATTACCATCTGTTTTTATTACAGTCATCCAAAGTGATAGATGTCAGCTGTTGGCGTAGTGATATATTATGGGTTACTTCTAGTAACATTTCAAGCTGTCATTCAGGTAAACTTAGCTCATGAATGCCTTATAGCTATCCTCTCCCAACCTAACCCTTTCCAGCCTAGTAGCAGTGCCTCACCAAGAATGTGTATTTTATACAATATAATCATACAAGTGAAGAGGATGCTAAGTTTATTGCCATCAACGGCAAGTCCTACACTTGGACCACGCCTTACAATAACTTCCTTGAGGTGTTGTGGAGGAAATGACTACACTGGGACTGGATAATATAATCTACGAGGAAACTGCATGACCTGCATTAGAAAACAGCGTTGCTATTCTCTTATTTTCTTTGGTCAATCTTTTCTTAAATAAAAGACAAGCTGTTTGTAAACGCTAGTTCGACGATGCTGCCAGTAGCTCCTTCTCACCCCGGCACGCCACCTTCCAACATAAATCAAGCAGAGGAGATTTGGCAACCTGCAGTTACCTAAGCTGTAATATCGGGTGTAGACTGCTTCTTCGTGGAGGTCCTAGAACACTGGTGCAGACTGTCAAGGTCATTATGGTTTGTGTCAGAACTATACAGGTACGCGAGTTCACTGGCCGAACGCTTCTCTAGGATACACCACATACCTCTCGCTCTTTCGTACACACACGCCCATACGCACACGCGTGATAACCGGAGAAATGCGGCAAGGCTGTACCATAGTATCCAGAAAGGAAGAACTGGTAGACCGGTGGAACTTTTAAAATCTGGCCCAGAATTGCTTCATCGTGGGAGGATGCTTTAGCCCGGTCGGTAGGGTGACTGTCTGCCTTCCTAGCTACTAGAGGCATGTCCAGAAAGAAAGCAGGTATCCCGCTTACTGGTCGGCGTTATCAATGAGTATGTGTTTACAGATGGGACCTTTCATAGTGAAACCCGATTCACGCTTATTAGCGCTTCTACTTTGTCCGACACGCTTACCGGAATGAACATTTCATTATTTTTTAGTTTTCGGTTCCGACAAATGTGTTCTTCAAGAAAAAATTGTAGATATTAAAAGTGAATTACGTGTGTTACCCAGATGCCCTATATATGTATACTGTGTATATCATGTGTAATGTATATGTGTATATATATTATATACATGTACCGTTTATGTGTATATAAGCCTATCTATTGTATGTATATTTGATAAAACTCGTCCAACTGTAATTTAAAATTTGTGAAAATAAACTGTCTCCTCGCCAACCCTTCTGTATTCTACTACTCCGTCCGAACTTTCGTTAATGAGCTAAATGTTGTGAAAATATCTTTAATTATTTAAGCTAAATGGGTTGGTATTTCCGCAAGCTGCCTTTGTGCCTGTGTTTGATTAGATTCAACATCAGTTGAATATTGATCAAAGACTTCTCTATCTAAATCTAAAAAATGTGAGTGTATTGAAAAACTTTGCCTGACCTCAGGACATTAAATAAATGATGAAATTCAGCATAATCTTTCCTACCACAGTTAATTGAATGTATACAAGTTTTCTTTCTTTTCAATTTTGAATGAACACTTTCAAGAAGTAAGAACTCATCAGATGATGAACTGGACATCTTGACGGCGGTAGTAACATGTGACAACTGGCAGGTTTTTAGGCTTTCGTCTACGTCCTTTATGTACACCTACATGCACTGGACTTCAGCGCTGGAAACCGATAAGCAGGTAGCCTTTCTTTCTGTAAGCACCTTAAAGACCCCGATTTCAACTCTCAACAGGGTCTAAAAGTTTAATATTTCTTAAATACGGGTTTCATCCTTAACAGTAATGAATCAACGGCCGGGACACTGAATGTTGTGCCTGTCCTAGATTTTTAAGGTGCGGCCGAAGGGAGCGCAAGTATTTACACGGTTTTTATGAAATGGACATTTTTTGGCCAAAATAAATCAAATATTTCTCCAGTAGCAGCATAGAGTTTAGTTTTCTGCACATGCTAATATCAACAGATCTTGAATATCTGTTGATATTAGCATGTGCAGAAAACTATGTTGCTACAAGAGAAACATTCGATTTATAACGTGCACGTAAAATACCTCTAATAAATTTTAAAGGAAAACTTATCCTAGCCGTTAAATTCCCTATGTGTTGAAAATAATGGACTAAAACAATCGCGATAGTTCGAGGCCCCGCATCGTTCGAGGTAGCGATGTTTCCGACCTTTTACATGGCACCGATCTGAGTAATAATGTTATTCAAAGGAGAAATATGGTGGGAAAAAATATGCACGTCCTGGATGTAAATATTCCGTTAAACCGGAAATCTAAGGAAGGAAAAAAAAATATTTTTTTTTAATTTTATCCGGTTATTCCGTGTAGTTAGAGGTTTTCGATAGTTCGAGAGGAGCTTGCTTGGTCCTGTTCAACTCAACCTATCAAGACTCTAAGGCAGTGATTCTCAACCAGTGTTCCGCGAGCCCCATGTCCGTAGTTCCACGCAAATTTGGAAGAACAAGTTTGGACAATGTGGACACCTGTGAAGAGAGCTCATGCATCCGAAGAAGATGAAGAGAAATGTGCCGCTAATAATGTTAAAAGTGAGGCTGGTAAGAATATTGATAAGTCAAGTTCAAGTATCAAAGGACAGTAATTAGTAAATAAAAATCTATAATAATAAAATGAATAAAGCGTTTATTTTTGTCTGTATCAAGAGCATTGCGTACCCACATCTCTAAATTTTCGGTAAAACTTCTTCCAGCGAAGAGTTCTATGCAGGGAGCTAAGCCGAAATATGTATCGATTCTGGTTCTTGTTCTTGACAGTAAACATTTTAAGGTTCTGGTTCCGGTTGGACAAAAAATAAAAGTTCCTGTTTTTGTTTTGTTTTTAGCTAGGTTCCAGCTATTTTAATTTTCTATTTAATAGTCATGTCACCATTTTAAAATTCGTAAATAGAAAATTAAACTAAAAAATAATTTACAACAAATTAAGTAATTTATATATAAAAATATATCAAGGAATAAATCAGAGTTTGACCAAAAATTCTCGAGAAAAGTAAAAATAAAGTATTTCAAAATAAGAGTGAGTTAAAGAAATAAGGGTATAAAATGCAATTTAAAAAAATAACTTAAGAACTTAAATATTAATAGATTTCAGTTTAAGTTCATAGGCAATTTATTTTTAGGGTTCTTGTTCCATAAAGAATAACTTAATTTCGTTTATAGGTTCTGGTTTCGGTTCAACTATCTGGTTCTAGAGTGTAAAGAGAACCTTTTAAACGGTATCGGGTTCACAACACCACGTCCCTCTCAAATCTGAGGCGATCACGATGAACCGGCTTAATAGGAACGGCGACGGCCGGTCAGAAGTCGTGACCACGGTGGTAATGTGTCAGAGAAGTTATGTCAGACTCGAATGGACCAATGATTCATCACTCGAGGCGCCAAGGGGGGGAGGGTGAGGGGGATATTAGTGACGCTCTAACGTTCTAGAGCAAGCATGAGAGAGAGGGGATATATACCTAAATCGCCATAGGAAGAACACTCTCTGACAATCAATACATTATGTATAGGGACATACACACATGTACAAATTTTCATACAAAGAACCCTATTTGAGAACTTAAAAAAATTTGCTAAAGCTACTATTGCGTAGTTATTCATGCGTCAAATCATGTGGCCAGCAACTGCCACTTTCGAAAGATATTATCAATACCTGTCTGCCGACGACGTGTAAATCGGGGTTCGAATCCCAGGCGGGTAGTTTTCATAAATAGTTTTCCACTCTCCCTCCATAAAAATGGGGGTACACTTTCTCTAAAGTCAACCTTTCTCATTCCTAACACAATAGTGTGAATAGTGCATATGCGTATAACCCGAACGGGTAGTAAGACGAGGTGCTAAAATAAAACCTAATGCCTATAAATAGTATTAATAATAAAGTAAAGGATATAAATTTTTTATGAATAAAATTATGTTTGTATTTTATAAAAGGCCTTTAATATGAAAATTGGAATGTTCTAGTAAATTCACATTGGACATAGAATAGTGGATTTCTCAATATCCTTTAGTCGGCGCGGAAATTTAATATTTAATTATTCCTACTGCCCATTATTTTAATAAGTATACATTAACTTCGTTAATTTGTTCCATTCCACTGCTCATTATTTGAATAAGTATTATACATATATTAGCTTCGTTAATTTGTTAACTTATTTTATCAAACAAAAAACAAAACTTGCTTTTCATTCAATCTGTGATGAAGGCGGAGCTGACGACTGTTTGGACGGTGAGTCATATGATTGCTTCCCCCTCCCACTACAGGTGTGCATTGTGTAGTGGAGTAAGAAGATAACCTATCGCACTGTATGATCCCACTCCACACATGCAGACCAGTTCACCAGTCATGTTCACGACACACTTTAAAAATACACCGCTACTCCCACACGATCTGCTGCCAGCTGCCATGTTCATAAGCACGGAGGTACACTGAAACCAGGGAACTAACTGTACGCTCACTATTGGGAAACAAGCGTTGTCATGATCTTGTTTTCACGTGGTCAATCTTCCCTTAGTTTTGTATCGCTGGTTCGTCGATGTTTCCAGTAGCTCCTTCTTGCTACCATCTTCAGACATAGGCTAAATGGAAACGAGAAGGTTTGGCAAAGGTTAACCGAGAGAGAGCGAAGATAAAGCTTTTCTCCATAAGAGCTGTATTTCCTCCAGAGGTGATATGGGGTGTGTCAACTATACGTAGTAGTATTTTGGTAGATTAAAAGGCCTTCCAGATAATTACTACTAATGATAGTATTTTGTAAGGCAAAAAGGTCTTCCAGATAATTCCTACTATAGTAGTAAAGGCCTTCCAGATAATTCCTACTAATGATAGTATTTTGTAAGGCAAAAAGGTCTTCCAGATAATTCCTACTATAGTAGTAAGGGTGACCTGGTGGTCTAGGGGTAAGGTGTCAGACTTCTATGCTGGCGGCCGGGGTTCAATCCTTGGTCCCGGCAAAGATTTATCTGATTACCAAACCCTTCCTTCACCTCTGACAAAACCTCTTGTGAATGTGAGGAATGCCAGGTCTCCACCGTGGTTCGGATTCCACGTTAAGCTGTAGGTCCTCCATTTCATCTCACAATCACCCTACCATTACACATTAGCGTAAGTGCGTATAGCCCGAACGGGTAGTAAGACGCGATGCTAATAATAATAATAATAATAATACTATAGTAGTACTTTGGCAGGTAAAAAAGGCCTTCTATATGGTTCCTACTATAGTAGTACTTTGGCAGTAAAAAGGCCTTCTAGATAGTTCCTACTAAAAGTAGTACTTTGGCAGGTAAAAAAGGCCTTCCAGATATTTCCTACTAATAGTAGTACTTTGGCAGGTAGAAAAGGCCTTCCAGATACTTCCTACTAATAGTAGTATTTTGAAAGGTAAAAAGACCTTCCAGATAGTTCCTTCTATAGTAGTATTTTGGCAGGTAAAAAATACCTTCCAGATACTTCCTACTAATAGTAGTATTTTGAAAGGTAAAAAGGCCTTCCAGATAGTTCCTTATATAGTAGTATTGCGGCAGGTAAAAAGGCCTTCCAGTTGGTTCCGGAAGGATTCTGGTACGAAAATAGGCCTTTCATAAAGGTTCTCCGTAAGAAAATCGGGCTCCATTGAAGGAGAGCATCACCCCCTATTTTAATAGACATTATGGGATATTAAAGGTCTCATATTAGCAGTTATGGACTTAAAAACCTACAGCGGAAGTTTGATTTAGAGTTGACTGCTAGCCACATGATTTGAGTCCTGTTTCTTATCACTTTTTTATACATGCGAACGTTTTCGCATTATTTTAATTCGACATCTCAGCAGGTGTAAAATTATATCCCTTAAATAATAGCAAACATGTACAATCACATTTTCATAGGAAGGGCCTTTTAGAAAATACAAAGATATTTATTGTTGCACTAAACATTGGTCACATTTTATTTTGTTATTTAATATTTATAGCAAAAGTGACTACTTAAGATTACATGACTTGGCTTATACATACGTTAAAGTAGATCTAGTAGCGCTTTTAAATGTCAGATAAGACTATTCCTATGAAAATTGTACTGTGCACCATTCGATGCGTTTTAATCAGGAGCAGGAGTGTATGCAAATTATGTTTAAGTATCATAAATACAAAAAAATTATGTAGGGCCTATTTAAAATTGTTGTAAATTTGAATAGGGTTTTGTGGTTCAACATTGAGATACAATATGTTATTTTGATATTAAAAGTACCGCTTTACAATCGCACTAATGTATACATTTTTAAAGTCTAGTTTTTATGTGCTCCTAGATTATAATCAGGTAGGTGTACCTGTATATACCCATCAAGAGGTGAACCGCATGCCGCCCATCTGTTGCTAAACAAGTGGGTAAAGAAGAATACGCCCGCGTTCCAATCAGAAACCGAACCTAAGACCTGATGCAAACCAGTATTCATTTAATAACTTCCGCGTCAGGATTCGTGACTCGGTCATTTATATCCTCGGGCAGACCATCTGTTGTCTGGGAAGGCCAATAAGATTGCGGGCCTCGAAGCCGCGGTCACTTTAACAATGGGGAACTTCTTTACACGGCGATGAGAAGACTGACGAGGTTGGAAAATTGAGATTTTTCTCCCAGACCTAGTCCGTTCAAAACTGTTCGGGCATTCACCTTTGAATAACACAGGTTTAATGTCTGACGGGTACCTTTTAAAACGTTTCGGATCAAATATTTTTAAATTAAATGTTATCAAATCCAATATAAGGATTAAAATATAGGCCTACGTAAATATTTGAGGTTAAGTTCAATAAAAAAATGGTAATTACACAATTTTTAAATAATTATAAATATTATTAAACTCGCAAGTTTCCAGGGTCAAGTCAAATAATAGATTGTATACTAACGTCTTCAAAAAGTTTTGATTGTTAAAAAGTTTGACTTTTATAGGCCTATTTGAATTATTCTAACGAATCCGAATAAGATATGAATCTTTGAAAAATTCCAATTCTGATTCAAAATTTCGAAGTTGCGTACAGGCTTAGTTATTTTAATCACATAGGCGTAATTAGTTCATAAGTGTATACCTGGAATATAGTATAACTTGGCGCTAAAAAATAACAATTATTTTATATATTTTTTTAAACTAGGCCACAAAAATTAAATTAAAACATATTAATCGGTTAATATCACGAGTGGGGCGGTGCACAGGTATTGAATGACGTCACACCGTTTTATTGGCATGCCCAAAAGATTTGTTCGCAAATAGAAGCAGCCAATGTCAACCAGTGAGATGACAAACAGTTCGCGTCTTATTTTATTGAGAGCCATCTTGGTTGAGGGTCTTGAGAAACCTGGTTCAGTAACTGGTAGTACCTAATGATAAAACAAGCTGTCAAAACTTTCAGCCAAAATTAACGTAAATATCCCCCATCTCTTTGGGTTTAAAATCAACCACTCCATTTGGGTATGCGGCTGACTATTATACGCGATTTTCTCAACGCATGCTTGCGAATGAGATATTAAGATGAATCTAATCGTTATCAATCTATGGTTATTTACAATGTAATAATATCTATTTGTTAAATTTATATTTTTTTGGACCTTTTGTTTGATTTCGTAAAAAATACCAACTTTATTTCCCGAAATTTCAAAGCTTTTCCCTCCGGCCTATTTTGTTTCTACTAGTGCATAACTTAGCACTTCTTTGTTGGGTGTTGAGTTTGACATTTTGGATTAAGTAGCAGGTTTAAAAAAACAACGGTCGGATTGAAACGTGAACTAGCCTTAGCTGGTGAACTAATTTGTGAGTTCTCTTTTAGCGCTCTTGAGTAGCTCCAAAACGCCGAGCAAGGCCTTCGTCACCACCGCCCACTGTTGACCAACAGGGAAGGGCACGTCAGGAAAGCTGACCTCTGACCCTTCCTTCAATGAGACCATTTAAAATACAAGAGAGTGGCTTGGCATGTAACTCTAGGAGACTTCACAGCGGCAGAGTGTCAAGGCAGGACATATGATATGAGCATGTTACAAGCCTCTTTGCACTAACCGTATTGTTTAGAAACATTGGATTCACACAGATACAAACTTACCAATATTTCAAGAAAAATAATTTAGCGGGAAAATGTGAGGCCGACTAGCCCCTTTAAAAGAGAAGGCTAAGAACAATATGTGAAGTAGGCCTACTATTGTCAATTTGACTCGCTTCGGTGGCCGCATGGTCTAAGGCGTCAATTTCACAATTAACTTGACTGCCGATGACGGGGATATTGGAGTTATATCCCGGTCGGATGTACTGAATTATTTTTCCTAAATTATTTTCCACTCTTTATCCATCTAAATGCAGGTACGTTTCCTTTGATTCAAGCTTACTCATCATCTCTAACCCATTAGCGTGATTAGTACATAAGAGTATAGACCGAAAGGATAACTAGTAAGACGCGGTGCTAAAATAATATACTATATCTATGTATAAGTATATAGGCCTATACACACACATATATTTACTATATATATTTTTTTACTGTCGGTTTGGCAAAGTTAACACCTTCTAGATCAAGGGTTTCCAATTTAAAAGTGCTAAGGCCCACAATTTAATCCACGAGTCTGGTGGTGGGCCGCATCATGATCGGCTAAAAGGGTGTAAGGAAATTGGACTCGGGCAGATGCACAAGGTAGGCCTATTATAAAAATAGAGCGTAACTAAGTTTATTACCGAATGAACATCAGTTGAAGATTTCATGGATTTTTCTCACGCATGTCAAAACTTTCTGTTTATCGGCTAAAAACATAAATTCTACTAAAGTAGATTACTTTAACTAAACTTCACCCCCCCCCCTCACAACTGGAGGCCTACNNNNCCCCCCCCCCCACCCCAACAATTTTCTAGGGGGGGAGGTGACCGCGGGCCGCCAGTTGTAAGCTTCTGTTCTAGAAGATATTAAATAAATGTACAGTCGTCAACAATGACAAGTGTCGCCTAGTAATTAATATTTAATATAAAATCGACTTATCAATATTTAAAAGTGATATTAATATTAAGTTTCCATCTATGGCAATCAGACTATATTTTACTATTCTAATATTGAAAAATAAATTAAACAATTTTTTGGCAGTTATAAAAGTTACTAAAACTATTTTCATACGAAGTTACGTGATTTGCAACTGTAATTTTCACTGAGAATATAAATCTAGCCTATTATAAAATAACACTAAACAATATAGCATAAAATAAATTACAGCTTCAGAAGACATATTTTGCGGTATGAATACATAAAAACAGATCTAACTTCGTTCCCACATTTTGCTGGTAATCTAGGCATAATTTTATATTAATACATTTTAGTGCGAAGGGACAGGCATCATTTGAAAGACGAATTTTTAAGAAATGGTGGCTAAAAGATAATTAAATTCCCAAGTTAAGATAAAAACGAGTGGATTGATCGAAGTTAAAAGCTTGACATCCCGGGTTAGATTCCAACTAAAATTTATAAGTAGCCTAATCTAGCTTTTATTGTCAGTAAAAATGTTTTTGAAATATATAAAGTCTACTCTTAAAACATCCAATCAGATGCTTTTACTATTTTGATAATAGGCCTATACGTCTTCTGAAAAACAATTCAATAAGAACCCGGCGAGAAGAAATGTATTTTTCAATTATTACAAAAGTTAGGCTACTAAATCTAATCAATGTCAACAGCAAATAAATGTTTGTATTTTCTAAACTTAATTTTTTTATCAGCGCGTCTACTATCTGTTCAGTTTATACACATGATAATTACTCTAATGAGGTAGAGAGCTGAGGAAGGAAGCATTTTAAAAGTAATCTACTCACATTTGCGTGGAATAAAATGTGTGAAACCAATTAGGAAAAAACTTCAGTAGATCCGACCAGGATTAAAACCCCAATCTCATCCACACTATTATAAAAAAAAAAGTTTGGCCTATCAAAAAAATTTAGGAGGCAGAATTTTATCATCGATAACGTGCTTGACTTTAACCCCGGATAGTAGCAAATTAAAAAATAAATTGAATAGAGAATTTTCTTTTTATAATTTTTTATTGTTGTAATTTCGGGGCTAAATTATAATAAATTTCATAAAAAAAAGAAAATAAGTTTACTTTATGAAAACATAAAAGGTAGGTAGTTTTAAATAGGCCTACTTGCTTAAAATACAATTCAATATGAGTAAAGAGGCTCAATTTATATTTACGTACGGAAATGAGTGTTCAAATAGTTCATGTTTTCAATGCAACCGCCTACTGTATAGTAAAAAAATCTTTTTATATACAATAGGCCCTACATAATTAATAAACATTATTGGAGAAAATAAAGTGTATACATACGCAACAATAAATTTCACCAAATATTGATGAATTTTTTTCAATTGCTATTTTGAATTATAAATAAAAATTCTAGTAGAAAAATACTAATGTCTGATTGGAATTTTACACAAAATAGTTTTGCTGCTCTAAGCCACGCCTGCGTGCCCATGAATAAAGTTCGTTTCCGATTTCTGCAAGCGCATTCAAATCTCTTCACCAATGTTATTGGAATAGATAAAAACATGGCCTATACTAGATGATCAAGACATGTGTATTGAGATAAAATAAACGTTCAAATTTCGAAAACATATACAAAGGCGCGGCACAAATAAGAAAACGAAATCTGAAGTTATACAATCTTGTCCACGCCCCTGAATAAGATTCAACCCACGCGCGAAATGTTTAAAATAGCTATCAAAGTGTAACCATAATGTGCGTGGATCATAAAACGTATAGAGGATATGCAAAAAAGAACTTAAAACAATAGGTTGCGTTGCGAATGTGGTCGACGCCCCAAGTTATTTCCTTCCTACCTGTGCTTGTTCGTCAGCGTCCTACTCCGCTGCATTCTTGACACAAAACTCTTCCAAGTTTCACTAAACTATATATAATCACTCGTTTTATGTTTCACTTTGACAAAAATTAATGTCACAAATTAACACTAACAACTACCCATTCCAAACACGTTTACCCAAATCCCATGACTTTCGCGGCAGATTGACCGTTACGGAATAAATCAACAAAATATTTCGATATTTACAGACATAAAGAAGTGCTCTACTGATGCGCTGGTGTTTTTCATACACATACGTAGACTGCTACTTGCTAGCGCTTAGACTGGCATCTTCTGGTGGTAAACTCAACCCAGTACACTATAAAACAAGTAACCAACGAAACAAAACTAAAAGCACCTTCCTTAACACACTGCTACCAAAAGTTGTTTGCCATGAGAGCGGCAATTTAAAAATAAGCGTGTGTTGTACCTGTTAAAATCCATTCTTCAAAGACTTTTTTGTTGCTAGCTCCAACTGTTTTGGCAAACCATGTAAATTTTTTATTGTTTTAATATATATACGTATTATATTTAGATTAATTCTTGTTTAGTATTTTTTTTAAAGCATTTAAATTATCTTTCATATTATATGTATGACAGAGTAATTTAAAAAAAATTATGTTTTGACCAAAATATTAAAGTTTTTTTATGTACCTATAATAAGACAGTGTAGTTATTTTTTATCGAATTTGATCACACAATACAACTCTATTTTCTTGCTGTGTACTTCCTAGTTGTTGATAAGCAAATCCTGAATAAATAATTAGTGGTCTATTGCTTTATTATTCAGGCAGGAAAAACATATTTACCTATTTTTATTACAAACTTGAACGAAAATACGCTAAATTAAGTCCAATATTAAAATTAAATATAAATTACACTTAATAATTTATTTTTACTTACATAGGTCTACAGGTAAGGACTATGCATTCAAATTATTTTTAAAATTGGAGGTGAACTGATATTTTTCTTGTTAAGGGTACCATCATAAAATATGTAGTCATATGCACAAATACGGGTGATTAATATTATAGCCTTTAAACTGTCTGCAATAAATAATTCTATTATATTACTAAGCACCTCATCTTACTCCCCATTCAGGTTATACGCTTAAGTACTAATTATGCTAATGGGTTAGGGATTGGGATGGTTGAATTTAGAGGAAGTAAACCCGCATTTACGTAAAGGGAGAGTGGAAAACCACCCTCCAGTTCACCCAACCAAGATTCGAACCTTGATCTCCCCGTCCTCGGCAATCTAGCTCAACACAATAGCAACACGGTAGCTAGCTACACCACCGAGGCAGGTTAGATAATAAATAAGGCCATATAAGGTAAGAGGACTGTATATTTAATTCAAGTCTCCTCTCAGTTTACACAAAGTTAGCTATACTACTGATAAGTAAGACTAAGTTTCACATAACTGTATAAACAGAGATCCCAACAAGCATTTTATATTTACTTTAGGACTAAAAATATAATTTTCTAGCAGCAACAAAAGTCATAGATTAAAGTTGTACCCAGAAATTTATTTTATAGAGATTTCACCCGTTTCTCCTCAAAAGGCAATGGCAAGGAATTATTTAAATTAAATTCTTAAAGAAGTACAGTAATTCAAATGATTTTTAAACATAATTGGGTCTGAAGGAGTTTTTAATTAAAAAGAAGCAATAAGCTATTAACCTGGACATTGAGGAGGGACTAGGGATGTGAAATAAGTATTGATAATTATTTACTTATATCGATATTTTCCTTTCAATACTAGTATTTTCTTACTCGATACTTTGATTGATATTAGTACTCACACTCCGGTATCGATAGAACAACTTTTTTGTTATCTTCACTCATGTTAGGATTAAATGTTTACTAAGGTGGACTGTGGATGAAGAACAAATGTAGTTAAAAATGGCACCTCTATGAAGTGAATTATGGAAGTTTTTTAAGAAGTTGTTAGTAAAATAAATCTTGAAAAAATTGATACTGATACTGTTATCACATCCATGGGAGGAACATAAACTAAATTAATAATACTTACAAAAGAGTGAAGAAGAGAGGGTTGATGCCCCCCTCCCCCTGGTAAAAAATTAGTTTGGCTATACTTATATTTATTAGGTATAGGCAATTGGGGATCCCTCTGATGTCTAGTGGCCATAGTTCCTTGCTAGAGAACCAAGGTTCCCGGGTATGATCCCCGGAAGCAGTGGGTCTGGTACGGGGTCAACTCAGGCTCATGAAGACAAATGAGGAGCTACTTGAATCAAAAAAGTAGCGGCTCTGGTTACAAAATGGGGATTAACAGCTGGATGGTTCGTTGTGCTGCCTGACCACATGACACCCTCTATCCACAGAAGTTTGCACTATCTTCACTAACAAACAGTGGCAGCTCGGTTAGTATGGCTCAATTACAGGCTGACGCTGTGGAGTTTTTTTTTATATAGGCAGCTCATTTCTATATTCGTGGGGGCCTTAAAATTATAGAACAATAGTCATCACATGATACTTGAATGATAAAAAAAAGTGTTTATTAATAACTAATGAACGAATAAACATAATTTTTAATGTACATTTTCATGTATTATCTTCTATTAAACAGTGAGTTTTTAATGCTTAAGAAAATTAAAAATTAAATTGAACCCCGGCCGCCAGCATAGAAGTCTGACACCTTACCCCTAGACCACCAGGTCACCTTCAAGTTTAATAACTTCAAAAATAAATTACAGGGTTGACTATGTACAAATTCAATCACACACAGGTTTAAATTAGAGAGCTAACTTTTATTTCATAAGTACATTTAGAGAGAAAAAAAAGTCAACACAATAAATAAATATTTAACTTAATAGTTCTCTTCAGACTCATTTATATAATCCTTTTCATCAAATTCGTCCGCAAACTCGTCAAAAAACTTGCTAGATTCAAGAATTTCATCCTCATAGAGATCTAGTTCTGGTCTGTAGTTTTTAGTTGATTTGGCAGTTTTTTCTATGGACAACTGTCTGTATTTTAAGAATTTAGCAAAGTTGTCATGCCTTTGTTTAGCACTCAAATACTCTGGTGTTTCCATCGATTCATCAACTGGAGTAATCTTGATATAAATGTGCTGGTTCACTTCTATGCACCGCTCGAGTTTTCTTCATACGTGTTTGTATCTGAAACATAATAATTATTAAAATAATACTTAATCAACTAGTTTGTTGCAATGCGGGGTCGGACAAAGATCTGTTGTGGCTGACTGAATAAAGAGGCCACAGGCTTGAATTCAATCACCTGCACAATGGGTGGTTTTATTCACAATGTTAGGAGCCAAAGAGTGACCAACATGTAGAACAGACTGTACACTCAAAATTAGGAATGTGCAGCTACAGAAGTGCATAGTAGAAACTAGGAATTGTTGAAACATAAGGGCCACCACCTAGCTTACGATTACATTCCTAGTCCTGAGACAAAGACTTTTGTATTGACAATCTAAATTCTAGTTGGGGATGAGTGGCCGGTTGATGACCTGGAGTTCATGCAGGCACAAACTGATTGACTAGTAGTACAGTTGTGTCTGGTATTTCATGATAGGATGTTGTTAAACTTAAGACCTCTGCATGCTCCAAGAATATTGTAGAGTTAGGGTAGTTAACCCATAGACAGTTATCATGCACCAACTATCATCTTTTGTAAATAATTGTGTATTTTATATTCCATGTTATTAAATTAGTAAGTTACAGAATAGTAAACATCTCTCGGAATTTAAATGTGTGTGTGAGCGCCTATCCTCTATGAAATGGCGACTGGTCATAACAGCAATGTGACTTATCGTCATTTAAACAACTAAATACATGTTCAGTTCATTATGAGGTAGGGTTAAGTAATGTAAGACTAGAGGTCACGCTTCACCCTATACCCATAGCTCAGGAGCCCATCCAGAGAGATAGTTCACGCAATGGCCGCAGCTGAGCAGTGAAGGGAGGGACTAATTTATGTCTCCTAGTCTGAATGCCTTTCCTCCTACCAGAATTATACTATATATTAGGTTTATGGTTAGAAAACAAAGTCTTTACAAAGTCTTTACAAGACAATTAGGATATAGGTTGTTCGAACGTGGCAGCCATCCTGGACTGTTTTCAAAACTTGTGTTTTGTATATAAAATTGTATGAAATTATAAAGTGCTGGCCACCATATTAAACCAAAATAGTGAGATTAAAACTGAGTGAATCTAACAATGTAATTTATTTGGACAACAAATAAAAACCATAGATCAGAACACCATTAAAAAGATCTACAAACTCAGTGTGGCCCAGGAAAAAATAAAATTGTGTGCTCAAAAGAATTTAGCATTATTCAGAGGTTCTCATGAGCAAAAAATAAGACGGTTATGGTGGTAATCTTAACATCCAACAGCTAAGGGATAGGGGTTTTAAAGGTAGCCCCAGGAAGCAGCATGAAGGCTGAACCCGAGCTAAAGAGCATGGAGGTCACAGGCTTAAAGGGCCAAAGTCCCCCTGGGGAGGTTACAATAGTGAAGCCACAACTTTCCTTTACTATCCTGTCTGCACGGGAATCCAACTAAAGTTCAGTAAAAATTCCCACCGTTAACATCCATTATTCTTAGGTCTGCTGACACTTTTTTTTACAGCTAAATACTTCACTTCCCTTCTCTACAGACTTAAATTGTATATATATCCCTTCATTGTGTACTTTGGAGGAAAAAAAAGAAAAAAAAAGCTGATTCTAGCATAGATAAATATCATCTAGTCCACTGTAGCGCTCTAAAGGACACTGGTATAATGCTTAGTTTAGATGCTGCTGCATGAAACCATGCCCTTTTTTGAGTATGCACGTCAAAGCATGCTCAAAGCAGATGATATGTGATATGCTTGGTGCAGCACATGCATTAAACCAGGATCTGTCAGTGTTAGATATTTCATACTCCAACCAAGATATTACATGTCCATGATATTTATTATTCATTTGTATTTTTTAAATTGTTTCATAGTGACTTGTTAGTTTATTCAATTGTATTGGGTGGAACTAGGCCTCTGGGAAATTATTTCCCCGGTTACAGATATAATCCAGTCCTCCCTCCCAAATTCTCCCCTTTTTCCCTATAGTTTCTCACAATTCTTTTGAAATTATTTGGGAAACTGTAATAATTGTGTCATTGACACACACTCTTCCATCTTTCCAAACCAAATGAGGACTCCCATTATGTCTCTTTCTCGTAGGAGGGCAAGGAGTGTACTCATGAAAATGAAACCACATGTAAACACTTTCAAGCACAGAACTTGTATGCAAGCAACACGCAAGCAATCTGCTTTGGTGGCTGCATGGTCCAAGGCACTAATCTTGCAGTGGACTAAACTGTGGATGATGGGGAGCTTGAGGTTTGAATCTTGGTTGGATGTACTCAGGATGGTTTTTTCAAAATGGTTTTACACTATCCCTCCAAGTAAATGGGGGCACAATTCCTATACATATAGTGTACCTCATCCCTAAAACTGTTAATGTAATTAGTACATAAGTGTATAACCTTAACGAGTAGTAATAAGTAGTTCTAAAATAAATGCAAGACAATGTTTTCGGAACAGTTTCACGCATTGTGTAAACCAGACATAGCCCATCTCTATTGGGTTGCAAGTAGGAAAATGTAAGAACTCCAGTATGCTGTCCACTAGCAAACAACCAACAACCAACCAATAAGTAATTGAAACATTAAAATGAGTCCACGTTCTCGCTAAAAATAACAAAGGTGTTGAATCATTTATTTCACTAAAAATAAAATAAAATTTGGACAAATTTATTTAATAAGGAAATTAAATTTAAAGAACATTTTTCTTTCTAGCAATCATCATCAGCACTATAGTCAATATATATTTTTAACATTGATTAGGTAAGAAGATTATATCTCATCAATTATGTTGATAAATATGCTAAGATTCAAATCACACAGACATTGAAATTTAAAAAAATCACTGATTGATATAAATTATATTTAAAATGTGTCTTTCATTGGTGATAATTACCTTATTTAATATGAGGGCATGATCTAGTCCAAAGACATTCATCCTCATTGGAGGCAGTGGTTTGTCTTCTGATGTTTCCTCTGGGTGATCAGTATTGTACTAAAAATATACAAATGTTACTTGCGTACTTATTATGAATAGGAAAAACATTTTTAAAATAACAATGTCTATAGTAGTTTCAAAAAGGAAGCCTGGCTAATCTATACATATTTAATGATACAACTAACTACCATATTTCTTCAATCCTAAGACACTTATATTTCTAATTAAATGTCTCTAAAAACTAGGTGTATCTCCAAATCAATAGTGTCTTGGAATCGTAGTTCTTTTTCAAGGAACACTCTGATGATTCAGAAGACGATATATTATGGGATGATAAAGATTAAGACAACTCTGAAGAATCAGACTGATATTGATTCAAAAGAAAGTAATGAATAACACACCTGATGATAACCAAGCTACTATTGTTGGTAAATTAAATTCTGTAATAAAAATATATTTTTTTATATGAAGTATTTTAGCCTTTTATTTTTATTTTTTTTGTCTTAGAATCAAAGCTATTATTATTATTTCTAAAGGTGCTCTTGAAAAATTAAGGTGCATCTTACACTTGATGGTGTCTTAGAATTGGAGAACTATGGCAAATATTTGGCCTTAAGGAACTCGAAAGTTCATGACCACACAGTGCTGTGGAGTCAACATCAACTCATCTATTTTCTATTGTCTGACTTCAATTACAAACTCCTTCAGAAATCGCTAAAGTATATTAATGAGTAATAATAAATTTACTGTAGTGAAATGCTCCAACACAGATGAATTCACGTGAAGCTTCTTTGACATTGTAAATTTATATTTAAATAAATTTGCTACTCAAAATTACAAATATTGGTCCTAAAGAATAGAAAAAGTATAAAACGAAATTGATTTGATATATATTTACCCTATATTGTTATGATATTATAAGATTTTATTTTGAGGTCGGTGTCAGTACATTTTTACTGACTCTGACTCCGCAGTCCTGTGCCAAACAGAAGATACGTACAAACTAGCACATTGAAAGTATCATCAATACAAATTAAAACAATTGTTCATACCACAAAACCAGGTGTGAACTTCTCGATCTGGGTGAAAGTTGCGTTGTTGTGGTAGTGTGGGTGGACTGGGACATAATCCTCTCCAAAATCTGCCTTTAAAAGGAGTTCATCCACATCAGCCATAAGTGCGTACTGTTTGTCTGAAATAAGACAAAATGTAAACGTGATTAAATAATATAAGTGACTCAATAGTTTGGGTCTTCAAATTCAAAAGTTCTGTTAGATCTGAGCCGAGATATGGTGCCTTTGGCCAACATATGTGTAACTTGAACATTTGGCATTTCGTTTGTCTGTATGCCTGGGTCTTTATTACGCGGTAACTGTCAAATACATGAACCAATTTTAACAAAATTTGACAGGAACATTCTTTGAACCTAGATCATTGACAAGGTGTACACCAAACCCACAGCTTACAGTTTAAAATGGCTGCGCTCATCGGAGCCCTTCAACACAAGGATTGCTAAACGCATTCCCTAGTGACAACATCACTATCAAGCAGACATTTTTAAAAACAGTTCACTTCAGTCATTATTTTGCTAGAGAACAGACAAAAACTGCCTTCCAGTGCCAATAAACTGGCTTTCACAAAGCTAGGTTCAGAAAGTGACCCCATTCACCTTCCCATAGGCAAGCCCCAAAAACAAGCTTGCTTAGGTTCCAAATTACAAAGAAAATTTAGAATATAACTGTCCTTTTTTTTTGTTCAAGCGAATGTTTGCAAATTGTCTAGTTGTAAACAATATTCAAGTATCGTATACTAGTTACTTGTCTGAAATCGTTTGTTCATTGAAAGTGGGTCAGGGGATGAGTTGGGGAGAGGGAATCGGGATTGCTGACACTTGAGGAAGTATTGTGTTCGAATCCTCACCCCTTTACAATAGACAATTTGAAAGTGAATTGATTCACTTGGAAGTGCTACTCTCATTGAGGGCTACAATGGGCTCTCTCCAATGCCAAAGATGTCAACCAAGCTCAAGCAGCGCAATGAAAGTCTTGTATGGCTGAGTGTATGATGTATACCTTGTCTGTGACCTAAGTAGAACAATAAATGCAAATGGTTTTTCAATCTCGTTATTCGTTTCAAGATGGCAGCCACTAAAAAATTTGTATGGTTGTTTGTTCCTAAATAACTACCAAATGTGTTAACCAGTATTAACAAAATTTGGTATGGTTATTCTTTTAACCTTGGCAGAACAATGTATGTATAAAGTTTTTCATTATGGTTATCCATTTTTATATGGTGACCGCTTAAGGGTTTTTGTTTAGTAGTTCATCTCAACAGATATGAATTTATAGTTCTGAGCAATTGATCAAGTAGCTATGGCACCTTTTTTTTAAATATAAAAATATATTGTGATACTTATGTCTTAAACCACACGAATCATAGCTATTCTCTATAAATATAATGTTGTAACTTACTATTGAACAATATTTATTTGTTTTCTGTCTAACTTGATCACCAAGGGAAAATACAAACTTTAAATCCAAGGAGAAATTATAGTAAATATTTTAACTTATCCAAAGAGGAATCTTAAGATTGTATTAACAAGAA
>CABFOW010001993.1:0-25293 GCA_902141385.1 Timema californicum
TTTCCCAAATAGTTTTCGATTCTACCTTCACGAAAATTAGGGTACACTCCTTCTAATTTCAGCCTTCTTCATCCCTAACACACTAGCGTAATTAGTACGTATGTGTACTACCCGAATTAGTAGTAAGACGCGGTGGCAGAAAAAAAAGTTTTTTCAAAATTACTCGTTAAATTCTTTCTTTAAAACGGCTGTATATTAGAACACCCAGGCGTGTTGCAGACGTTTAGAAATCACTGATTGCTTAAAAAGTTGTTTGGTGTGTTTTAAATATTGTTTTCACAAAAATGTAACAAAAAATTATAAGTAGGTTTATGAAGCTTCAAATTTTGAGTTTAAAGTTTTAAAAAAAATTATTGATTTACTCGAAAATTTCTACTTTGACATAAGTAAAATGTTATACCAAGATATAGCCTTCCTCTATCAAAGTGATGATTTGCTAGGGATTGTTTATTAAATTCTATTTAAGTTTTAATTCATTTCTAAAAAAAACCTCTTTAATCGGTCAGAATGTTCGCCTACACTTTGGTGAAAACAATATTTAAAAAAATATCAAACATTTCATAACTAATCCGGGATTTCTAAACGTTTGAAACTCTTCTCAGTGCTCCACCATTATTATTATTATTATTATTATTATTATTATTATTATTATTATTATGATTAGTAGTAGTAGTAGTAGTAGTAGTAGTAGTAGTAGTAGTATGTGCTCTGTCTTATGGCAGGTCCATTCGTTTTATCAGTGAGCCTAGACCATCAATGCATACTGTTCTCTGCCTCCTCTTTCAGCTTGCAGAATTTTCTTCTTTCTCCCGTCATCCAATATTGTAATCCTACTTCTTCCTAAGGCTCCTCTTTCGTTCAGCCTTTTCTTCTATGATGTCGTGCAAGAAGACTGTTCCTCCTAAGGAAGTGTCCGATCCAGTTTGCTTTGCACTGAAGAATCACATCCAAAATGCTTCTCTCCCCCTTCTTCCCCCACTCCTACTAGGACCTTATTTTTCATCTTGTCTGCCCACTTCGACTCTTCTCCAGTATCACGTTTCAAAGCTCTCCAAGTATTTATTTTTTCCTATCCTCCTAAGAGTCAGTTTCTGTTCCATACAGCGTGATGCTCCAAATTTGGCTTTTCCTCACGTTCTTCCTCAGTTCCAAACTCAACTGGCTTGTCAGAAATAACTTATTCTCGTTAAAAGTGCTCTAACATTCAGTACCCTTAGAAAAAATTTGTATTTTCCTCTTTCCGAAGGGTCAAGGCTCATCGCACCACCAGTATCAAGGAGGTGGGGGGTCTGCGAGTATAGTATAGAGGGAGGAAGGAAGGTTAATATAGAACGCCGAGCCTTGAATGACACTTGCGACCCCATCAACCCCCTCACCAGCCCCCTTCTTTATGCTCCATCCTCCATAGCCACCTCGTCTCAACATCTTTCCCGGGACAGCAGGGGGCTCAATTTCCGACATCCGTATACCACCATCCAGCCCAGACATCAACCACCGACAGCATTTTCAAAACACTCTAAGAAACACTACGGGTATATGTAAAAATAGGGGAATATCACATCACACACATTCCCAGTACAGTATATATATATTGGGCCTCATAAGGACCCGAGTAAACACGTCTTTAAAAAAATAAATGGTACGGCCCTACGCATAGATTTCTCTAGCTTTTATCCCAAAATATAGATTTACTAAAAACTCGTAAGATTTGTGAAACGAAATACTAGATCTATATTTTTGTGGAAACACTACATCAAAAATAATAAATGAAATAATATTCACTATAACTTAAGAGGTCAACTAAAATAAATAAATACATATATTTTCATATTAAACTATTTAAGGAGGCAAGCAAACGCTCATACAATTATTATTATTATTAGCACTGCGTCTTACTACTTATTCGGGTTATTCGCACTTACGCTAATGTGTAATGGTAGGGTGATTGTGATATGAAATGGAGGACCTACAGTTTAACGTGGAATCCGAACCACGGTGGAGGCCTGGCACTCCACACATTCACAAGATGTTATTAATACACGTCTTGTCATAGGTGAAGGAAGGGTTTGGCAATCAGATAAATCTGGGCCGGAACCGAGAATTGAACCCCGGACCCCCAGCACACTCGTACCATTAATTGTACATGACCAACGAATATAAACTTGCTAACTTTCTTATAACATTACAGATTTTGAAGATTCAATGTTATTTTGGTCTTACTAAAATATTATTTGAAATAATTTGATATATTTGCGAGAGAAGATTTAAGATTGAATGGACGATATATTTTTCTTAAACGATCGACTAAAAATGTCCACGAGATCGACTGGTTCACGATTCCTCGTCTCTAAAACGTCAAAATCGCAATATAATGACCTTCCACTAATGGGGATATTGGGGCTTGAGTCACGTTCGGGTGTACTGATGTTATTTTCTCCAAAACTGTTTTATACCCTTCCAAAATGCAAATGCAGGTACACTTCCTTTTAACTCAACCTTCCTAATCCCTAATACATTGCCGTAATTAGTACATATATAACCTTCCTAATCTCTAACACATTGACGTAATTAGTACATATGCATAAAACTGAACTGGTAGTGAGACGCAAAAACATTGTGTAAACTCAAATGGATGTTTTTGCGAAATGAAATTACAAAATAATAACGTTACTTTATTTATTTTGGTTTTAGGCCAATATTCCCTAATTTAAGGCAATAAAAAAAGTTCCTTGGTAATTTTATATTTACGTACATTCACACGTTCGCACTGACGTGAGAAGGCGTTAGTAAATAATCACCTTGGACGTGTCAAATTGTGCCACGCGTTAATTAATCAGCTTAGCGAATATCGTTACTCACAGCCCAGTTAATTTGAGAGAAATACGAAGCTTTCAGAGTTGTTAACAACGAGCTGTAGATAAGATGAACGTTTAAATTTCTTTTGTCTGAACGTCTTACCTCTTCATGTTATACTCATATGTTCTAATTACGCTGATGAGCTACGGATGAGCAAGTTTTAATTTAGAAGAAGTGTATCAGTATTTGCGTGGAGAAATCGTGGGAAAAATTTAGGGAAAACCAACCACACCACATCCGACCGGGATTTGAACCCTAATCTCCCTGCCATCGGAAGTATTATATATTGTGAGAGTGACTCATTATAGCATGCAATGCCAGACCTCCACTGTGGTTCGGATTCCACGTTAAACTGTAGGTCCCCCATTTCATCTCACAATCACCCTACGGTACCATTACACATTAGCGTAAATGCGTATAGCCCAAATGGGTAGTAAGACGTGGTGCTAATAGTAATAATTATTATTATTATAGCATGCGGCCACCAAAGTGGGTTTATATTACTCGCATGTTAGTGAATGTGAGCTATGTTATCATTCTCATAACCTAGTTTACACATCGCAGGAAGGTCGGGATTCAAATTCCATCTAGGTGGGCTGAGGTGTTTTCCCTTACAAAATGGTTTCCTATTCTTCCTCCCACGCAAACGCAAGTACCTTTCCTATCGTATTTACTTTTCTCTTTACTATTCTAATATTATAATAGTTTAAATATGCAGATAGCCTAGACTGGGAGCAAAATTAAGTGAGCGTAAAAATAATGTTTACTATTACTACTACTACTACTACTACTACTACTATTACTACTACTACTACTAATACCATCAGCTTACAAATTTTTTAGCGCCACGTCTTACTACCCATTCGGGTTACACGCTTATGTATTAATTACACTAATGGCTTTAGGGATTAGGAAGGATATAGTAATAAGAAGTGTACCCGAATTTGCGTGGAGGGAGAGTAGAAAACCTATTGCAAACCACCCTCAGTACACCCGGCCAAGATTCGAACCTCGATCTCCCCATCATCGGCAGTCTAGTCTACTGCGAGCTTAGTGCGTTAGATCATGCAGCCATCGAAGTGGGTCATAATTATCTTAAAGATGTTCTTTTAAGCTTGTATATCATCTATATTAATAATATGAAGAGTTTGTTATGAGCATTGCGTGATATCTACCAAGAATAGAGGGCTGACATTTTTTAAATCGGTAACTTATGTGCAAAAATATATGTACAGTACCTCTAAGATGGAATTTTAAAGCTTTGATTAGATTTGCTTGGATTTATTAAAAACTGCATCAGAAGAACTATAAGTGAAGAGATTTTTTCCATCTGTTAGAAGAAGAAAAAAAAGGTGCCCGGGTTAACCACGCAATCCACCACATGACCACTCCGGGCAACACCAGGGTACATCTGCTAGTAAAATATATATTACATTTTTTTAGTTTTACTATTTCATACAAAAACCTCCAATGCATAACACATCTTTTTCTTAAGTGAGATTTTCCAAACAAGGATGACTCAAGTATTTTACCCAATAAAATATAATATCTAATAGTCTTTATAAGCTAGAATGAATAATATATTATCTGAAAAAGGATTTAAAATAATTATATTTCTTATTTTATAATACCAAAGTTAGCAAAATTTGCATTACAATCTGATTTGAGAAAGATAACTTTGTAACACAAAGGAAATAAATAAAGTACATCTGGAAACCTCTTGTTATTTTAAAGAAACTGGAATGACAGATTTTCATATTTTACTGAAAAAAATTGTTTTCTCTTCCATTCTCCAAAATCAATGAAGTTAGAAGATAACGAATGATGTAAAAAGTTTAAGGTAAAAAAAATGATAAAATATGACAATTTAACGCCTCATTGGTTCTCGCACCCTTGAAATATTACGAATAAGTGTAGTCAGTTGTAAGACTTTCACTTAAGGGTGCTACATGAGAGAGCACTGATAAACATTACTAGCGTTTAGAAATCTCGGATTATTTAAAAAGAGGTTTGATATATTTTTTAATAAATTTCTGTTGACGCCCTATTAAAACATGAATATATTTGTTAGAGGAAGGCTAGATTCAAGTCTAAAATAGTTTGCTTTAATCTCAGAAATAAAAAATTCCATGAAAAGCGTCGTTGATTTTTTTTAAACTTTAATCTCAAAGTTTAAACTTTTTAGCTTATTATAAATCTGTTGATAATTTTCACCTACGTTTGGTTGAAAACGATATTATATCAAACAACTTCTTAAATAATGCGGTATATCTAAACGTCTGCAGTGCTCTACCAAGTAGCAGCCTTAAGTTTAAAAGTATGTAGTGTTCTTCAATGGCTGAGAACGCTAAGGAGACAGTTTGTTGGGCCAGACAGACCACCCACTTTTGTGTCTTCTGTAGTTTCAAGTTTGACTTCCACAGTGATACAGTCCGATTTATACAGTAAATAACTTTTCATGCCATTATAAAAGTTACTAAAACTAATTTCCCGAATTCATGGGTCAAGTTATGGCATATGCAGTTGTCACTTTTGATATATTACTATCAATACTTATGAAATAACACTAATAATATGCTAAAAAAAATTCTGTTAAACTTGTCCTGGAAGTAATGATAACATTTTCTCTTCATTTAAAAAATGTACATTTTATAAAAGGATTTTCTCAAAATAATCTTACTATACATTCAAATTTTCATGAGAAGTACTATTTAGAAAATACAAACATAATTTTTTGGCCCAAATTGTTTACCTTTTATTATATTTTTGTTGTTATTTTATAGTTAATGATAATATATATCAAAAGCGACAGCTACAAATGACATGATTTGACGTATGAATACATTAAATTAGATCTAGTAACGTTTAGTTCTCCAGTGATGTGGAGGTCAGGGATAAATACCGTGTAGTTATGTTGAGAGGGTTTTTCCGAAATTATTTCTTACTCTTCCTTAGCGAAAGTTTTGGAATATTTTCTCTAAAATATACCATATTAATCCATAAAACATGAATGCAATTAATATATATATATATATATATATATACACACACAAATCTATGCCCCTTCTTCAGTGGCCAACTAGTCTCAATAGAATGAATTTTTGATTATGTGGAGATAGGGGTTCGAGTTCTGGTTGGGTGTACCGAGTTTTTCCTTAAATGTATTTTCACTTTCGCTCCACAAAAATGCGAGTACACGTCTTCTAAATTAACCTTCCTCAACCATAACAAATTAGGCTAATTAGTGAGTATGCGTATACTTACTTTTTTTTAAAAAAATTATTCGAGGTATTTAACGTGCACTTTCTGAACCGACTGACAATATCAACACACAACTTAAAAACTAACTTATATCTATAACAGACCCAATATCCAGCCGCCCCCCTCCCCCCGCCCCCCGGCAGTAAATTAATCACTGTTAACGGGTAAACCCACATTTCACTAGACAGACACGCTACCGATTGTGACAAAAGGTGTCAAACCATTTGCGTTTGGGTTAGTAATATGTGGCGATATATAATATATATATATACATGTGTATGAAAATAAAAATTCGTATAATCTTAATAATAAATAATAAATAAGATAATAAAAAATAAATGTTTGTTTTAAAATGTAAAAAATGTAACGGTTCATTAAAAAAGTTGTATAAACCATTTGACAGGTCGAGACGTGGAATAATATCGAGAGTCAAGGGTCCTAGGCTACCCGTTGAACGTGAACGCTATATGGGTTGCGTCTCTTAATGTATCAGGCGGCTAGGCATCCAGAGGGAGAAAGACGAGTTTATTGGCGGTTAAACCCAGGTCTCGCCCTTCCCAGTAGTGGTTTGTGTGGAGTGAAACTGAAAGGGAACCATAAATTATTCATGTATTAATGGTCGAGGTTGAAGTCGTGTAGAGAAGAGAAATAGGAACATTTGGGTAAGACTGTAGAGAAAATTAGAATATAATTTTAATTTTATATTAGCTATTTAAGGCGAATTTCCTAAACCAACTAATTATCTCAGCACATGACCCATACATTATCTTATATCTACTACATACACAACAACCAGCCCTCCGGCCGATAATTTATCAGTATAAGAGCATGGTAGATACAAGTAGGTAAAGTAGGGAAAATGACATTTTTTTATGTCAGGGGAAACAGGGAAATATCGGGGAGTTTAACTAAAACTACGGAAAAATCAAATAATATAAATAGGTAATTAATTGTCCATAAAAAAACTAAGTTTCGCAACAAAATTGTAAAATATATGAGCAGTTTTGTTTCTCGCAAGTTAATAAGATGTATTTAGTAAAATTGACATTCTGCTATCAGGGGATGGTTGTAGAGCGTTGGTAAGTTGGTTGGTTTGTTGGTTGGTTAGAAACCACTACTCTAAATTAATATTTCCTAATTCTTACCCTAAATTGTCAATGTACAGTACACATGGACAAGTATACCCAAATTTACTTACGAATTGACATATCTGTCAGTTAATAAAATAATTACTAGATCTGCTTTCACGTATTCATACGTCAGGTCATGGGATCTGAAGTCAATTTTGGTAGATATACTTATAAAATAACACTAATTAAATAATAAAATGTTATCAATGTCAACCGCAAAAAAAGAGTTTGTATTTTCTAAAAGTTTCCCTAAATGTCAATTTGAAAGAAAATCAAGATATTGTGAGACGTAGATAATATAGTAGAGATATCTCTTGACAGTTATATCATGTGTTTATTATAATATGTAAATTGTTGTATTATTGTACATTATCAGCTCTGTTCTTAATAATCTTAAAACATATTATTAATATAAGAAAGCTTTCAATAGAACAGGGATATATTTAATGAAACGTTTAATTCTCAGAACCACTAATTATATGTAAATCAGCCTAAAATAAATCCATATAATGAATTATTTTTCCTCCAGCCTGGCTTTATGTCTAATATTTAAATAATTAGACCAAATGTTTGTGTTATCATAAAGTATATCACTTGTATTAACAACTCAGTAATTGTATAGAGTTTGTTTGTATACATTTAAATTATATTGAATTTCAAAATAGTCAACATAATGCTCATTTAATGTGTTGTGAATACTTAACTAATTTTACGTGCGTTGCTAATTAATAACATTAATTAAAGTTACATTATTTTAATAACAATATAAGCTGGTGATAAGCTGTGCTAAATGATTAATCTTGCAATATATAAGTTAAAATTAAAGTTTTATTTTAAAATAAATGTAATTTGTTTCTATTCTGGCTGCGCCCCTTAATTTATCATTATTTTTATTAGTACGTTTAAAATTAAGGTTATAATCAACTTGATCTATTGAGAAGGTATTATGAGGGCGACTTAAATAAATTGCTCCCACATTAGCATGAAGAGTGTATGGAAATATCACTGTGATAAATTATGTGTAGAAAAAGCGTGTGATTGCACCCGGTTAATATTCGAACCTGGACCACTCAATTACTCATAATAAGTGTACTGCGAGTTTGACGCTTTACACCCCATGACCACCGGTGTAGATAGATGTTTATTCATAATACGAGATCAATTAAAGCTGGGAAACGTGCATAGGTGGGCGCGTGGTCTTAAAGTTAAGCTCATCTAGTTTGAATAAATTGAAAAATGACACCTGGACAAAGCAATCGAACCTGGTAATGAAACTGAGCATGGGACGATCTTGGATAGCTAAGTCGCAGATCATTGTTGTAGTTTTTCAATGTATTTGAATATGATTCAGAGAAGGTTGATTTTCGGTTTTTTAAACATTCATCTCCCTAGCTTTGCCTTTCATATAAATTATACTCAATTGTATAGCGTTGCTGTCTAGTTTGGTTATCCGGTGACATGGGAACCAGGGTTCTAATACAAGGTGATGTATTCCTGAACACATTAAAGAGCTATCTCCGATGATTATCTCATTTAATTTGGCAGAAAAAAACCACTAGAAATATACAAAATGTTAAGGGTGCACTCAAGAATACAGAGGCTAGCCTTGAGATAGAAATATACACCCCTCTTCTACCATTTAAGATTATATGAAAGAGGACTCGAGAAAAGGTCAGTATGCATGCAGTTTTCATAGCAAAACAATATATTTCAGCAAAATAAATAGAATATTACTCCAGTAGAAACATAAGAGTTTAATTTTCTTAACGGGGGGATATCAACAGTTGGTGAATATCTGTCAAGGATGTCCTGGAATTTAATGACCACTTTTTCTCTTCATTCAGATATTAAACAACTGTCTACATCACCATGCGAAGTTAATTAGACTCTTATGTTTGTACTAGAGCAATATTGTATTTATTTTGACCGAAAAAAGGTTGTTTGCTATGAAAACTACAAAAGTATTATCCTTTTCTCGCGTCCCCTTTCATTCTAGCAAGCTTAGCTGGCATTATTCCAAAACTGTACAGCTTATAAGAAAGGGTCATAGCTTATTCCATCAAGTTAAGTCTGCTACATTTCAAGGTAAACGAAGGGTAGTTATGGAGGCATTTTTATAAATGGTCTCTTACTCTTCTCCGCACAAATATGGGTACAATTTCTATCAATATTCTTGTGCTCATCCAATCCCCACTAGATTGTTGTTTATCACCATGTCTTACTACCTGTTCGGGTTACACGTACCAGTACTAATTATTTTCATGTGTTAGGGATGAGGAAGGTTGAATTTAGAATAAATGTACCTGCATTTGCGTGAATAAAGAGGGGAAAACCATTTAGGGAACACCACCCTCATTACACTTGACCGAGATTAGAAACCTTGATCTTCACTTATCGTCAATACATTATCTAGCGAGGGTGACGCCTTAGCTTATTTAACCACCGAAGCGGGTCACTAAACAAAAATATGTATATTTTGGATGGATAGCAGTATACAATGAGGGTGGGGGAGTAATTAGTATATTATATCACTGCTAGATAACAAAATCTGATAAAGCGTGAATTCCGACCACCTGATTCGCGTGCGTTGGAGGTCTATCCTCGATTTCCGCTGAGGGGCTGGAATCAATGACGCACAAACTCGCAAGGCATGACGAGGACTGACACGAAAAAAAGGGGGTGGAGGGGATATCAACATGCACGTGGAAACCCGAGCGAACACCAACGAAACAACTGCGCGAAACAAGGCACGTATTCACTTACGGTACCGTCGTGATCATAATAAAATGGATCACTTTAATAATGATCGAGTCGTGATTGTTCATCTCATTGTTTCGAATTTATAACAGGGTTAACACGAGCCAGAAATCCCATTCTAAATATGTATATGCAATGTATAAACCAATTTCATTACGAATGGACGTATCTGATATCGATAACAAGCTACTAGTTCTACTTTCACGTATTCATACGTCAAGTCGCGTGATCTACAGCTGTCACTTTTGATAGATATTATACATACCTAAAAAATAACACTAATTACGTATGTAAATTTGAAAAATGACACTTGGACAAGGGAATTAAGCCCAGGGTCCTTAAATTATAGTGCAAATGTTCTACCACTGAGCTATCCAGGATTCGTACCGTGCTCAAAGTCATAATTCACTCATATTTTAAGGCAGAGTCTGGGATGGACGTGTGGAATTAATCGGTTACTATGCTATCATTGATGTCACAACCATCTGAATCCTTAGGGTTGGATTTATGCTGCCGTTAGTCACGTGTATAGTTTTATTTTTCAAATTTATGGATTTGATACTTTATACGGCTACAGCCATAACTTTGCTATTCGTGTAAAATTTACTGTACAAACGCTAGTTTTTTCCATTAATAATATCGTTAAATAGGGGCGTGCGAAATCTCCTTTTTCAATCGAAAGAAAACTCGAATCGAATATATATGATATATTTTCGAAGCTGAATCAAAGTTAGAAAATGTTTTGTTTGTTATTTAATGCTAAAGAAAATATTATATTTTGGTTATCGATACAACTTGATGAACTAAAATTACTTGGAAAATGTTTTCCTTTCTAATATTTAGTTTAATTCTAATAAATCGAGTTATCACAACTTACAATAATTAAATTACTTCAGATTTTTTTCTTACGAATATGGTTTTATACTGTACATAACAGCTCTTAAAGGCATTCCAAATGTAGCCCACATTCGTATAAACACTAATCGGTGAATCTATGGTTGATACTATGGCATACCCACCCCATTGGGCACGTGGTCAAATGCATTTAGTCTAGTTTTTCTATGATTGAAAGTTCATGATTTGAATCCCAGCTGGAAGTACTAGGAATTGTTTTACTAATTGGTTTTTCACACTATTCCCAGGCAGAAGAAGGAACATTTCTTCTAAAATTATATATTCCTAATCACAATCAGATTAAGATAGTTAATATGTAAGAGTATAACCCGAACGGCTAGTATTATTATTATTATTATTATTATTATTAGCACCGCGTCTTACTACCCGTTCGGGTTATACGCACTTACTCTAATGTGTAATGGTAGGGTGATTGTGAGATGAAATGGAGGACCTACAGTTTAACGTGGAATCCGAACAGCGGTGGAGGCCTGGGATTCCCCACATTCACAAGATGCGTCAGAGGTGAAGGAAGGGTTTGGTAATCAGATAAATCTGTGCCAGGACCGAGGATTGAACCCCGGCCACCAGCTTAGAAGTCTGACACCTTACCCCTAACGGCTAGTAAGGTGTGCTGGAAAACAAATAAATAAATATATACTATGTGGAGTTGTTACCACCGTAAAAAATAAAAAGACTGGTTTAGGTCTCTAAAAAAAGTGGTTAATTCTTTAACTAGTAGAGTAGGTGTATAAAAAAGTTGTTTAGGCCTTTAAAAATGGGTTAGGTCTTTAAGGTACTAAGTTGTAGACATGCACAAAAATAATAAAATATCTAATTTTGTTTTTATGATTTAATATGAACACTATGATTTTAAATTTGTTGTTTTAATATAATAAGACAAATACGAACACGGATAAGTGTTAAAGACAAAGTTTTTATTCTTCTTCAATATTTTGTATCATTATCCACCAGGCCCATCCCCAATTTACTGAACTAATGGGTTAGGGTTAAGTAAGGTATAATTTATAAGAAGTGTAATCTTACTTGATTGTAGGGCGAAGGAGAATCCGTTTAGGAAGACCCACCCTCAGTATAAACCTAATCAGGATTCGAATCCAGTCTTACCCATCTACGGCAAACTAGACTAAACGAGACTGACGTTTGTTCCACCAATGCATATATTATACATTAATTTGAGAAGATTAAAAGAACTCCAGAAGGAGGATGGACTTTAAGGTGCAATGATAGCAAGTCCGTCTGGTATAAAGTCACTATTACAGTTGGGGTTTTTTACTACCCTCCATTCAATAATATTAAACTTCCATAAAAAAATACATTCTCTTTCGACTTTATTAAATTCATTATTTTAACTGGGGCAACTAAGTTGATATTTACTCACATAATGTTAGCTTTTAAAAACACGAAAAATAAACTGTTGTGGAAAAAAGAAATTTAACCCACTTCTAAATAAAAGTTCGTTAAATTTTATATGTAGCCAAAAATGAATATTTTGAAAGTAAAGATTATTTTAAGAATGTCTAAACGAATAAACAATTAAACATTTTTTTTTTTGGAAAAAAAGAAGATAAATTAGAAGGACGCTTGCTGTAATAACGAAGTTAATTTAATTTGAAAACATTTTCATAATTTTGTTTACCGTCTTCTTTTTTCCTTCCTCTCTCGTTATTCACGTAATTTTGAACATTTTCAGACTCTTCTCCTTTAAATATTATCCTCCTTTCGCACCCTACACCACCCCTTAAACTTCACACACAAACAAACACCACCGCCGACACATAGTTTCATTTTCTCTTGCCCGCCAATTGGGAACTTCACAAACTTTGAGTGCAGTGTGTAGTTGTATAAACTGCTTTCGTACAAATACTTTAAAGTATGAGATTTAAGTGTCACAAAGTACCTAATGATTGTAAATTGGGAATGGGACCCTCAAGTCCTATAAATCTTGAATCCCCCTAATTTTCGATTCATAAAATCTTTGAACCCTCGAATCCTAGAATCTCCCTAACTTTCTATTCCTTGAACACTCAGACACTAGAATACCACTAACTCTCAATTCCTCAAACCCTTGAGTTCTAGAATCTTCTAATCCTCTAATCACCCTGATTCTCTATTGATCAAATCCTTAAAACCTCGAATCCTATAATCACCCTAACTTTACCATTCATTGACCCCTAGAACACTAGCATAACCCTAACTCTCAATTCCTCAAACCCTCGTGTCCTAGAATCCTTGAATTCTCAAATCTTTAAATCCCTCCCCTCCCCAAATCTACATTTATTGAACACTAGAATACCCCTAGCTCTCAATTCCTCAAACCCTTGGGGCCTATAGTCCCTTAATCCTCGAATAATCGAATCTTATAATCCCGATAACTTTCCATTCCTCAACCCTTAGAACACTAGAATACCCCTAACTCTCAATTCATCAAACCCTAGAGTCCTAGAGTCCTAGAATCCTATAATTCCCCTAAGTTTCTATTCCTCGAACCCTAGAACACTAGAATACCCCTAACTCTCAATTCATCAAACCCTAGAGTCCTAGAGTCCTAGAATCCTATAATTCCCCAAAGTTTCCATTCCTCGAACCCTAGAACACTAGAATACCCCTAACTCTCAATTCATCAAATCCACAAGTCCTAGAATCCTCTAATCCTTTAATCACCCTAACTCTCATTTCCCCGAATCCTTGAACACACGAATCCTGCTAGCCCTCAATTTTTCAAAATCTTGAATCCTAGAATCCTCGATTCTCCTTAACTCTTAACTCATCGCATCCTTGGACCCTTAAGTATAGTTGAGATTTGAGGGCTCGAGAAAATATCGTATTACAAGATTAAAAATATGAATGGTAAAGTTTTTAATTGGAATTTGTTTTAGAGTACCAATACTGCTAATTAATGGTTCAGTCCTAACCTAATTATAGGACAAATTCAACAATCAGAGCCCAAACCATTAATTTAACATTTATGTGAATGTATAAATGTTATAATAAATGCATTATAACAAAAAAATATTGATACAATTTATATTAAACTAAATATTCAAAACCATTTGAAATCTGTGGACGTGGCCTTAAACCAAATGTTCAAACCAATTTAACAGTGGTAGAACCAAAACTTAAAAGCCATTTAAAAACAGCATGTTCAAATTCTCATACGTTCAATACGATTCATAAGTGTTAGTGCACCCTTAAAATTCATGCTCAAAACAATTCAAAGTTGATATAAACGCAGCCTTTAACCCTATTTTCAAACCCTTACGTTATGCCATGAGTACAATGTGTGGAAAGAACTTATTCGTATCAAAACTTCGATGAATTCATAAATAAACACCATAGAGCCATTATTTAAAAATAAATAAATATATATTATTTAAAAAAAATATATGTATCTATATATATGTATATATATATGTATACATATATTTGCATATATATGTATATAAAGCTCCTTAGATCTATGTTGCCGGCTATACGGCCAGGGGCTTCAGAGATAACGGGACATTTCCGCAACCTCATTTTACCACGCCTTGTAAAGACATTTCCCATTTTATGTGGCAAAGGGGAAAGCATTACATGTCTATAATATAATTAAGCTATTTTTAGACCCAAACACTAACAACTCAACCTCCCTTCCCCCCTTTTCAAATGATAAAATACGGGTTTCCATGGCGGTTGCTAAATTACTTCTAGGCGAATATTAAAACATCAGCTTTTCATATTATTTTCAAAATATATTCCTAGTTTCAATATATTTATATTACGATGATGAAAACGAGATAACTATTAAAAAAATCAATAAAAAAAATTACAGACCGATTTTAAAATCAAGCATGGTACTTAGAAGCTGTGTAAAATTTATTTTCTGGTACAAAGTCAACCATTCTTCTTCTTGTTTTTTCCTTAGTGCCACGTCCTACTACCCGTTCGGGTCGTACACTTATGTAATAATTACACAATTGGCTTTAGGGAATAGTAAGACGTTATTTAGAGGAAATGCACCCGCATTTACGAGGAGGGAGAGTGTAAAATCATTTAGAAAAACACACTCAATGCACCCGACAGGTATATATCCCCGATCTCCCCTTCTTCGGGAGTCGAGTCCATCACTAGAGTAGCGCGTTAGTCCACGCGGCCATCGAAGGGGTTCGTTCTTCTTGTGAATTTCATAATAGTGCAAACCCTTCTGGATGGGTGTAAAGACACGGTGTAGCATTATTTGCCACCTTGCCATTTATTTTCCTATATTTTTCTAATTTTTTTGAATAGTTTTAAATTTATTTTTGTTTGAAATTAAGCACTTCAAAGTTTGACCGTCGCTTAACACGCTGTAATGCGGGCCTGACTAATAATACTATTTACATCCATTCAATAAAATAAAAGGGCGGAAGGAACAACGTAAAGCATTGTTTTAAATAATTTAAATAAGGAATTTTGACTTAAGGAAGAACACTTACCTTTTATTAAACATATTAATTATCCTTCTAAGAAGTTTGTTGACTCTTCTTTTATTTACTTTCATTGTCGGCCATGATTTATTTCAACGCATGCGCAGATCTGTCAAACAAGTGAGTGGCGGTCTCATTATTGTAAAAGGAGTAAAAGCGGATGGATGTAAATAACTCCAAACTAGCACGCTTTTAAATTCTGACAGATTAAAATAAAAATTATAACTTTTTTCTGAAAAACATCGTTTACATTCATTGGAATACATTTCAATATTTATATTAAACCTGCATTGTATTTGAATTTTATCTCTAGTCCATAGCCAACATTTTACAATATATTAATTTTCTCTTTGGACTTGGAAGAAAAAAAAAATAGAACGTTTTTAAATTTTATTTTTGGAAATTCAGAGAATGAATTAACAATTTATTTTATGTCTAAATAATAATTTTATTGATGTTTATTTTATCTTATTCTTTTTTGTTTCAACAATACTATTTTATTTTGTCAAACTAGAATTATAACTATCCGGAATTCCATAGGTAGAATTGGGATGTGGTAAAAAAAAAGGAGACAAAATAAACCCACAAAATTTCCAATAATTGTTATTTTATACATTTTTTATTGTAATCCAAATTACTACATTTTATTTCAACAATCCATTTTTATTTTAATTGCTCATGATTTATTTTAAGTATTCCCCAGTGGTCTTGAGTATTGAGAGTCGTCCTTCCACTGTCTGAATTAGCCGAGGTAAATGTTATTATTATTATTATTTTCTCCTAGATACTAGGAGTGGCGCCCAACAAAATGCACACTTTATACCTCTTGACATTAACTGTTATTAAGTAAACATATTTAGAAGACACTGAAAGTATACTAGAAATATAAAAAAAGAGGAAAAAAGTTTTTTCACCACAACGGTGCAAAAAATAGTCAAACCCAAACAATTACAATCCTTTATATCGTTAGGTTTTTGTCTTAAGGCTGATACATTGGGATCACTGGTAAACTTTGCAGACGTTTAGAAAGCCCGGTTTATTTAGTCGATAGTTTTTTATATTGTTTTCACTAAAATGTAAACGAAATTTCTGACCAGTTAAAAATATTAGTTTTTTAAGTTTAAAATCTATAAAAAAAGTGTGATAACTTATATACACTCCTATAAAACAAGACTTTATTTGATAAAGAAAGGCTAAATCTAGGTTTAAAAACTTTTGATTTAATCTCAGAAGTACAAATTTTAACGTAAGGAGTAGTTGTTTTTTTCATCTTTAAACTGAAATTTTAACTTTTAGACTTTTCGGGATCCTGCTGCTGATAGTTTTCGTCTATATTTTGTGTATCAAATAACTTCTTAAATAATTAGGTATTTCTAATATGTAATAACATAATTATTAACCTATTATTATTGTCAAAAATATAATTATTATTTTATTTAAGCTAAAGTTGTTTCATATTTTGATTGCATTAACAAAGTTCAGCTTACGATTTCAAAAGATTGGTGTAATCTCTCTCGGTTATTCACAAACACCTTGCCAAACTACTAAATACAGAGCAGTCAATTCTTTAGGTCATCTTTAGGTTGCCATGGAAACCAGGGCTGTTTTCATTTCCCCATAATGTCGCAGTGGGCGTAAAAGTCAATTAAAGATCTTGGATGTAAAACTGTGCAGGCACTATACAGTACGCTAACAATCCATTCTAGACACGTTTGATAGAATATTTAAAGATCGAGTATCTTAGATAATATTTATACACGAATTTTTAATTATTGACTAGCTAACTACCCGTTCTTCGCAAGGCGTGTGTGTTTTATGTATAATACGACCATTCCTTCATCCACTTATTATATTCAGCCAACAAATGTGTAACCATATTATTATTATTATTATTATTATTATTATTATTATTATTATTATTGATCACTACCAATCGTCCCATAGCTTAGGAGCAAGATTTCTAGAGGGGCTAAAAATTAAGTGTTCAATAACCGTCATTTTCTTTCAAAATATCTGTCCTGTTTAATTTATATTTAGAAACATTTCAAAGTTGGTCAAGTGAAAATCATATAAGCAGAAGCTGAGAAAATTTCTGTGAAGTAGTGCTTTGGAGCAGCCATGTTGAAACAAAATGGCATCCGTAGATTTTAATAAGCCTATTTAATAAAAGAACGTCCAAGCTATGTTCATGTGAAATTTCAACACAATTTGTGTTGTGGTTTTTGAGTGAAAGAGTAACAGACATATTATATCAACTCAATTTTTTATATTTGTAGAATTAATATAATCTATTTATAGTCAATTGAGTGTCTGCATTATTCCTAAATAAAATTTATGAACTCTTAGTTTGATATGACTGGTAATTTGAAAAGATAATTATATAGAATTAACATTCATCAATTAATTCTTTTATCACTGCGTCTTACTACCTGTTAAGGTTATAATCATATATGATAATTACTCTAATGGGCTAGGGATAAGGAAGGTAGCATTTTAGAGGTCATATACCCACACTTGCGTGAAAATAGATACGGGATTCAAACCCCGATCTTCCTGTCTTCAGCAGACCAGTCTAACATGAGAGATTACTCTAATGGGTTAGGGATAAGGAAGGTAGCATTTTAGAGGTCATACACCCACATTTGCGTGAAAATAGATACGGGATTCGAACCCCGATCTTCCTGTCTTCAGCAGACCAGTCTAACATGAGAGTGACGGCTTAGACTATTCAGCAACTGAAGTGGGTTGCATTGTGTTAAATGAATTGCTACTAATTTTTTCAGAATATGAAAGCTTATATATCAAAGAGGTTCCCAAAAACAAATTAATATCGTCAGCTGCTCAATATTAGTTCAGTCATTGAACCATAGCTTTTAACTAGACTTAACTAATGTATGTTTTTAGGGGGAGAGTTCTATTAATGTGCCCCACCCTTCTCTAAGGCTGCGATCCCACCGGATCAGACAATACTGTCTTAATATTAGTTAAATTAATTTTAATTTGTAGTAAGGAGTAAGTATGAATGAATATGGTAAGAAACGTACTTGGTAGAACGAAATTAGTTGATTTATTGATAGACTTCTAAGTCAATTAAATATAGGTTATGAAAAACACAAATGGTTAAACAAAAGGGAGATTGTTAGAACATAAAAAATATATGCTAAGTCAATTAACGATATGAATTGATGGAAGTGATAAAGAATTAATTATTCAGGGATAAAAATTGATATGTTAGGAATTTATTCACTTATAAATACATAAATTAATTTCCTAGGCATCACCTAGAATTAGTTCAAGAATAATTTAAATTTACAAAAAATAGGTAAAATAGAAGTTGAATAAGATTCCAGAAAGAAATGAAATTATTATAAAAATATTTTGAGAATTTTTCCAAAAGCATAAATTGTAAAAGTTAATTACTGAACTGGAGTTGTTATTACAAGTGACAATAATTACAAGAAAGATCAATTTAATAGCAACTAGGAAACAGTCAATAAGGGCAATTAAGCACTTACAAACAATTGATAATATTAATACAAGGTGATTAATGATAAGTTGGCAAAGTGACTAATTACATGAATGATCAATTTGATAAAATTTAGGAAATCGATAACAAGGGATATTTTACACAATGAAAAATATTAAAGTTGAATTACATATAAAACATGTTAAAACTGAAATTATAATTTATCTCATAACATAGCATACAAGGTTAAAATATGTTATTGTTTAAAGCTTGTTATCAGGTCAAGAAGTTAAAAAAAATCTTGTGTTAACAAGAAGATAATTAATTACAAAGTTGTTCATTAGCAGAAGTGTTGTCCATCACTTAATAAGGTTTTAATATGTTGGATATTATAAGTTTATTAAATATAAGAGATTAGATGTAATAAGAAGTGTAGACGAAAAAATTGCTTATAATATTACTTGAATGGTGTATTAAAGAGGCGTTCCTTGACTGTTAACTTTAACTCCACTCCTTTAACACTTGTACCGCCTCTGGGCTGGTCGATTGAAGGAAGACATGGTTCGGCTCTTGTTACACCATCCTCAGGTCTGAGACAAAACCAACGCGGAATATTAAGTATTGAGTTGTAAGATTATATCAAGAAGAGTTAAAGGTTCAACTAAATTGAGAGAGTTAATGACCATAACCAAAGAAACTGATATAAGAATAATCATCAATAGAGTTAAATGGTGGAACGAGAAATTTACTAATTTACTGTATCCTATAAACAAAATCAAACTATCAAGCTTACCCTCATAGTGGGATAGAGGTGTTGTCCACATTGTTAGCACAGTGTACTGAATCTGTGTCTAGTAAATTTGTTAATTTATAATTTGTATTATGAATCTTCCAGAAGAGATCATGTGACCAATCCTGCTCTCCTTCCATCGTAGTTGAGACCTGCCCTGGCCAGTGTCGTTAAGATTTGTACAGGCTTTCATTTTTTTATCCTTGTCCCATGATTTTTTCTTTCACTCATCACCATGTGTGTAACTTCATCTTTTTTTCATCTATCTACGAGTATATTCAATAGTACTCACCAACCGATCCGCTACACTAGCGACATCTCAAGCATAATTACCCAATTTTGTTTGAAACAAGAATCCATAGTCAGATAGACCTCCCTGAACATGTTTCCTCAGTCAACTCCAATATTCAGTAGGATGAGAAGGTAGGATTTTTTTTTAAGGAAGCACGAGTAAAAGTTGTTGGGTTCATGATAAAAATAGAATAAACTGTCTTTGCGCCACCAGTCTTTCACCGTTGGTTCCATTATAATACACAAACTAGTAATAAAAAAACACGAATCCTAATTTTAATAAAGGTAACTACGGCAACTCAGTATAAACGATACCACGTGGATGTCAGTTGATCTGTAAGGAGAACGACCAGCACATACTAAGAACAGTTTATCCTAGAGCCCGTTCAGACGAAACGAAGCGCAACGGACTTTCGTGTTTTTGATTAAGTGTGATCACACTCAATATCATTGGTAAGGAAACTGCATTATTAATATTGGGAAAGTGTTGTCATTCTATCGTTTTGTGTGATAAATCTCCCCTCAAATATAAGACAAGTTTCGCAACGCTTGTTAGTCGAGGCTGCCGGTGGATCCTTCTTATCCCAGCACACCGTCTTTTGACATAACTGAGAGCGAGGAGATTTGGCAACAGTGAACTGAGAGAGAACCAATATATAGCTTTTCTCCATAAGAACTGGAGTTACCTCAGCGATGATATCGGGTGTAATAGACACCAAAAGTGTCTCAGACAAAATTAATAATGCAGTGTGTGTGGCGCCTTATTTGATCCAATGTATTCAGCGTATTTTTACTCTGTTCGAGACAGTTTTTATTTGGCCAAGGCTTACTACGACACACTTGTCTGTTTCAGTGTGATGCTGACCTAAGACATTCTTTGTCACCTCAGTGTAAGACTATTCAGCCTTGAAGACGCTATTGCGTCCTTATTGCTCTACACGAACTGCGACGAAAAGTTAATACCATGTATAAAATTTAATGCAACCTGTAAAGTTTAGAAGCACATGGGTCCAAAGAGCTTCCCACCCCTTTTGCATGGTCGTAAAAAAGGGGTAATTTGCATTAGCAAGGATAATAGCAAAATAAGAACTCCAGGGTTGGTTGGAAGAGGTTTCATAGTGCCCCGGAGATGGCAGTACGGTCGCTTTGTTTAAAAAAACTTTCGCATATAGCTTTACCGCTTATTTGGGCTGTCCACATATTTATAGCCATGTGCTAGAAATGGGGAATATAGAATTTAGAATAAAGGTATTCGCAATTTGCGTGTAGAAATGGTGAGGAAACAATTAAGAAAAACTCATTTAGTTCATCCAACCAGGATTCGAACCCCGATCTCCCCATAATTGAAAGTACAGTCTATTATGAGAAGTGACGCCATCGACCAGAGATAGGAAATATATTTATCAATGTAGCCACACGTATGGCGAGTGAGAAATTAAATTCGCCACTTAGTGTAAAAATTGAGTAATTAAGTTGCTCAATCTCTTAACACCGCGTCTTACTACCCGTTCGGGTTATACGCTTGGTAAAATAGTAATTTGGGGGGTGGGGGGTTAAGAACAGCCTAGGGACTATCTTTAAATTACATAAGGCTTTTTTGATTATTTTAACCTCCCCCTTTCTTCCTCTGCCGAAGTAGGGGATCGTAAGATTTTCCGCCACCCCCTCCATTTGAGTAATGTTGTTACGATTTGGTAAGATTATTTTAATAATTTATTTTTAGACACAAGGATTTGTATAATTAAGCGAGTGGTATGAAATTTTATAATAATTTAATTGCAGTAAATAAATGATATAAGTGAAATTTTATAATTACATATTTTTTTCTTACACAAAAAATAAACTAGTTTTGGTCTCACCACAAACATTGATTTAAAAAAAACTTAACTAAGAGAGATTCTGTCCCCTTTCCCACCCCCTCCCCCCACTTTCCTTCGCAAGAAAACATAATAGAATACTACATACTTTCCCTTCTCTTGAAAGTCCTAAGTAATTTAAGGACATCCCTTTACTAGCACAGTCCTGTCAAGTCTTGTGGGCCAGGAATCCATCCAAGAACCACTCTTGGGACAGCCCTGTTTCAAACAAGACACCGTGGAGGGTGCAGAAAAGTAAATCTTGTATCGATATTCAATGTCACGTTGAACAATGGCGTCATCCACTCATCTCCTCTTTCCTCCCTTGCTTACCTTGTCAGCCGAGGTATCATTATTGTGTGAGACGTATTGTCTCTTCCAAAAATGTGTTTTGCCTTCGAGCTGCATGTCTTTGTTTTATTACGGATGGTTCAACACATTGGCTCAGTCAGTAGTGCGTCTCCCTATTTAAATAAGGGTCCTGGGTTCGATTCCTGACATGGACGAAAAATGTATCATTTGTTGATTTGAGGTTGATCCTTTCACAGTGATGAATTAACGGCTGGAGTGCTAGGTGTTGTGTATGATCTATATTTAACTACGTTGACCACGTGAAGATTTGGAAGGTATTTTGCGTAGTGGGTTGCAGCTTAACCTGACGCACCTGAGCAGTCTAAGAGCTATCACACTTAGACACCAATGTACGAAATAGAAAGAGAGGGAAGAAAGTGAACCGTTCACCCCGTCAGGCCTCTCATTTATATATTTCCCCTTTTCCTCTGACGAGCTTAAACACATTCATTATATTACTTGTGCCTTAAAAACCTTTACTTGCTTTTTAGAACTACCTTTTCTTTGTTTCTTATTCTAAATAGACAGATTCCACCACGGAATTTATTAATGCACATCCTGGCAGGAAGATTCCTACAGGACATTTTCATGACCAAGACAAATAACCCAAGTTGAAGAAGATTTATAAAAAAAAATGTTTACAGAAAAAATAAATATACCTCAAGAGAGAAATAATAATTTTGTGACACTGTAAGACTCTTTTTTAGAATTATTTAGGTATTTATGTTTATTGTTTCAACGTTATATCTTCCAAATTCGTGGAATAAAACGCAAATTTATTAACATTAGAAATCCTATCTTGGCCTACTATGACGTCAGAGGTAGGCAACGTCCATATTGTGTCAGTTTAAAAGTCGTGTTCTGATATAATCGGTCGGTTCATAAAGTGTACGTTAAATATCGCAAATAAATAATTATTTCTTTAATATACGTGTTTAGGTATATAACGTCCAACTCAGGCTCGATTGTATCTCTGGTGATGGGGAGTTTTGAATTTCGAATCTCAACCGTATGCACTAGCTTTTTATTCCACATATGATGTATCACTTTATTTTTTACATTATCTTCTTCATGCTAGTGCGGGTTCCTTTATTTTAACCAACCTATTCTTTGCTAACCCATAATTCAAGCCATTATAACCCTTGTTACTGTCTCGCTATTTTACAGGTAGAGAAAGTATTGTGATTGTCAAGAAATTCGAGCTCAAGATTTTGATGAATCTTGACGTTTCATGACCCCCTAGTAAAAAAAAATTTGTTTTTAACTTTCCGTCTGTCTGTCCGTACCTCCAACTAGAGCCTAAACTATTTCACCAATCTGGCTAAAACTTGGTATCTAGGGTTTCCATAGAGTTGCCCCAAGGGATTTTAGGAATTGGATATCCAACCCTAAAATTCAGGGTAGTTTACTGAAGGGCAAAAGGAGAAAAAGTTGATTTTCTCAAAATCGGCTCTAACGATTTTGATTTTGATTAAATTTCATTGATAAATATTTATAAATATTCCAAACAAAATGACTTCTCTCAATATTTCGGCAAAATGACTTTAAGGGTTCTGGTCTGATGCGTAAATTAACTTTTTTTTATATAATATCTCTTAAACTATTTGAGATATAAAATTACTTATCGTTACAAATATGTAGGTCTTTTTATAATACAAATATTTCATAAGAAGCATATTTTTATAAAACCAATAATTTTCAATTTATGAGTTTATATATATATATATGAATTTTTTTAACTTTTCGAACACAAAGGGTAAAAGTATTGCGACCGCAAAAGAAAATCTAACCTAAAATTTTGATGGATGTCGACGTCTCAAGACCCCCCCAAACCCGAAAAAGTGGTCTTTGCAATGACGTATGTCTGTGTGTTTGTTTAAAATTAAAATTAAGAGTAGTTTTAAGAAAGGGCAAAAAGAGAAAAAAAATCAATTTTCTCAAAATTGGCTCTAATGATTTTGATTAAAATTCGTATTTAGATGTTGATTAAGATTATAGATAAACTGGCTATTTTCATTTTACCATGAACAATAATTTTAGGGTACTTTACAGAAGCGTTAATTTCCGTATCTCCACAACTATTTGAGATACTAAATAACTTATCAATGAAAAATTGTAGTACTATTAAAAATAAAAAAACTTTTATATGAAATATATTTTTATAAATCCAACATTTTCTGAGATATTGGCAAATATATTAATACAATTTTGTAATCTTTAGTTGTAAAGAGATACTACTTAAGTTTTAACGCAATAATTCTCCAATTCCATAGAGTAATTAAATATGAGTTTGTCTCTAAAAGTTTATGTTGTTTTTCCTTAAACCTCTTAGGAGAAATGTTTGTGCAATAATAATCTATATCCATTTTAGACTCGTTAGTCAATATTTAAATTTTTTAATGGTCACAATTTATATATGAGGAATTTAATAGCAATGCGATGGCATAAAGATTTCCAACACCTAATAAATGTCAAACATTTTAACCGGAATTTGACATTTTAATACGAAGTGTTGACCCTTGTGTACCCAAAATGTTTTTTTATCGGTCCAAACATACAAATGAGGACATTAATTCTTTAAAAAACTGTGATGTTATTTGCCACCCTACCTTGTGTTTCCCTATTGTTTCTACTTTTGTGAACAATTTCCAATTTATTTTCCCGTTAAATCTTCGAAGCTCGCCAGCCGGCCTGACTAATGATACTGTTTACATATATTAAATAAATAAAAAGGACGGAAGGAACAACGTAAAACATTGTTTTAAATAATTTAAATAAGGAATGTTGATTTAAGGAAGAACACTTACCTTTTATTAAACATATTAATTATCCTTTTAAGAAGTGTGATTGACTCTTGTATTAATTTTTAAAGTCGACCATGTTTGTTTTAACGCATGCGCAGTGCTATCAAACAAGTGAGTAGAGGACCGTGATTTGGAAAGGAAGAAGGAAGGAAGGAAGAAAAAATCAAGAGGGCTGTTCAATTTTTGACAGAAGGAAATAGACATTTAGTTCTTTAAAAACATTATTCATATTCAATTGGCTATATTTAAATATTTATATTAAACCTACATTTCATTTTGATTTTCTCCCTAGTCTATAGCCAACAATTCATTTTCGTTATATATTAGCTTTCTCTTTGGACTTGTAAGTAAGAATAGAACTTTTTTTT
>CABFOW010001993.1:27510-71199 GCA_902141385.1 Timema californicum
GGGCGCGCAACATTGACAAGGGCCTAGTGCCTTCAACATGAAAATCCGGCCCTGTATGTTAACAGGACATGTAAGCTATATCTACGCCAAATTTTATCAAAAACCCTGTAGAGGCTTTTGCATGAAAGAGTAACACAGAATTATTGTGTGAATTAGCCAATTATTTGTGACTCATTTATTTAATGATAGATTTATTTGGGATGTTTAAAGTAAATATTAGTATAGGGAATAGAATCTTTCTAAATACTTAATTCAAGACACTTATTTTTATTTTTTAAACTATCTTAAATTTTGAATGTGTTAGTGATTATGTAAAGCCCAAATATCTATAAAATATTTATTTTTCTTTCTAAAAATAATAAACGTTACGTTATTTTAAGAGCATAAAACATAAAACCATAAAATTCCTTTCGGTAACAGGAAAATCCACTCAAAACCAAACACACCACTAAACGTTCGTTAGTTCAAGCTCTACATTTAGTACTATTTTACGCCACCCCGCCAGGCCCATCAATCCATCCTACCTCATCCGCAGTGCTAGTGTCGCAAGAATGGGTGTCATTTCATTGTGTTTTACGGTGCTTCTGGTACAAGGCGCATAAATACCGTAACTCTAAAAACTGCATTTCATTGCTTGATAGGGGCTAGGAGAGATGCGGAGTTTTGAAGAGGAGATTTTTATGTGATTTGCAATGAAAAATAAAGTGGCAATAAACTTTGATATATTACCTTGATAACGGAACTATTTTATGAGCCACAAATGCTATTAAGTGCAAATACAATTAAAAATGGTTGACCTTTATGTATGGGGTACTTAAAAAATTAATATTTAGGGTTATCCAACTACAATCCTAATTGTATAGGGAGGGTTTTTTCTGACGGTCAGAAAAACCACTATATCTACTTTCGCGTATTCATAAGTCAAGTCAAATTAAAGGCAATTATCCCTTTTGGCAAATATTATCAATAAGTATAAAATTAAAATAATAACATGTAATCAAATTTTGCTGCAAATATTGTGTTTGTTTTTTTATTAAAGGCCCTTTCAATATATTTTAAAAACCGTGTCTTACTACCCGTTCGGGTTATACGCTTATGCACTAAATGCACTAATGGTTTTTGGACTAGAAAGGTTTAATTGAGATGAATGGTCCTCCCATTTGCGTGTAAGTAGAGTGGAAAACCATTTATTAAAACCACCCTTAGTGCATCTGGCTGGGATCTAACCCTGATATCCCCGTCTTCGACAGTCTAGTCCAACACGAGAGTAGCGCGTTAGACCACGTGGCCACTAAAGGGGGTCCCTTTCAAATAAATTCGACTGTAGCTTATCTATACGTTACGTTTTTCTACAATTGTGTAAGGAACAAAAGTTTTGAATTACTGAAATGCCGAGATGCTTTTAATACATCCAGAAATCCCGCGCTATTTAAGAAGTTTGTTTATTTGAAAATATTATTAAAGCAAAAAGTGGAGGTGAACTCTATCTACATGTTACTTTATTATAACTATAAACCTTACATTTAAATCTTAAATTTTCATTCGAATCTCGAAACCGAAATGTTTAAAAATGTACAATTGTAGTTAAAGTGAGAGTATTTAAAATTTAACAAAAAAAAACTGCTTAAGGCTCGGTGTCACTGACAAAATGCTCTTTTGTTTATCATGTCTATCACGTCATATTAAAACACTCTTTTTTGAAAGTAAATTAATTATGTTAATACAATTTGGTCCTTTTTTATATTTTGTTACCCTCCCAACTACACAAGGTTACATAATTCCTTTTACCTTTCTTTATTTGGAGCCAAGATCTTCATGAATTGTACTTAATAGCGATATGTTTTCGAAATATTTGCGAATCTCGAATCCCTTGAATCTTATGGTATTTGAAGAATTGAGGTTTCGTGCGTCCCATATTTAATTTTAAAGTTTTATAATTTTAAAAGGATTCCTGAAAAGGTGAAATTTGTTATTTTCAAGACGATTCAAGCGAAAAGTCTCTGTTCTGAGTTAAAGTAAATATTTAGAAATATAGATTCAGCTTTACTCAGAGAAAATGTTTATCTTCAAGTAAACAGCACCCTTGAAAAATGTATCTTAAAAGCTTAAAAATAATACTACTACTATTTTTTTAGCACCATGTCTTACTATTACCCGTTCAGGCTGTACGCTTATGTACTAATTACGCTAGTGGTTTTAAGGATAAGGAAGGTTATATTTATAGGAAATGAACCCGCCTCGGTGGCGTAGTTTGCTAACGCGCTAGTCGTGTTGAGCTAGACAGCTGAAGATGGGGAGATCTAGGTTCGAATATCGGTCGGGTGAACTGGGTGTAGTTTTCCTAGATGTTTCTCTCCTATAACTTCATGCAAATGCTCTAAATTCAACATTCCCTTTTCCTAATCCATTAGTATCTAAGCGTATATAATCCAAACGGGTATTAAGACGTGGCACTAAATAAATAAATAAAATAGGAAGTTTACCCACATTTGCCTGGAGAGAGAGTGGAAAATTTTTATATTTTTAAACCACCTCACTACACCTGACCGAAAATCAAACCTCGATCTTTCGGCCATCGACAGTCTAGTCTACTGTGAAAGTAGAGCCTTAGATTATGCGGCCACCGAAGTGGGTTGTTGTCATATTACAATATATTTATGAGTGTTAAAAAATAAAAGAATATATAACTTTTTTTTTATGGATGACCAATATTGGTTTGCGCTACGGGCGATTATTTACTTTGGGAGGTGTGGGTGGCTTTACAATAATATTGACTATTTGAATCAAATATGAATGAGGGAAAAGTATAGGCCGCTGCTTAATTTTTTAATGTAACTTATTATTATTACTATTATTATTTAGACATAGAGTAATCTGGTGTTCAAAAATAAGAAGGAAAAATTTAACAAAATAAACCCATTTAAAAGGCGATGTTCCTTAGGACTTATGGATCCTTTTTTGAGCCCAAATTATGTACACCACCTAATACTACCCACTGAGGCTATCCACTTTTATCTACACCATTGGGTTAGGGATGTTAGAGGAAATGTCCTCTTATTTACGTGGAGGGAGAGTGGAAAATTCTTTATTAAAAAAAAACACCCAGTCATAGTTCGAACCTACATAATTTCACTATCTTAAGCTTGTTATATCCTGTACACCTGATTAAACTCAACCCACACTAAAAATATATATGAAATAAATCTTCGAGAAGGACTCAAAATTCTACAAGCCCTTCCTTCCTCACCGGGAATCATTATTAAGTCCTCTGCTCCTATAATGAGATAGGAATGGAAGAAATAAATCTACGACTTTAAAAGAAATGACAGGATCGTCTTGAAGCTAGAGGAAGCATTTTTTTTCTCCCATATTTTATGGTTTCATGAGATGCGACGCGTGAAATAACTAAGATAAGTAAGGACGTCTTTTCAACCAGACTAGAAACTTTCATAAAAAGAACATAAATGTTTTATACGCTCACAGAAAGAAACAGCTAAGTAATATACTTTTTGTTTGTTTTTATAGTCTAAGGCGAGCTTGCACAGACAAAATTGTATTTAAGGTTAGTTATTATGGTAGGATTTTACGAATAAAATTAAAATATAAACATTGTTTTACTGGATTTTATAACGGTCAAAAAAGATACTTCTTACCTAAATCGGACTATACTTTATTCCATTTTTATAAATAAGCTTTTATTATTATTTAGGCTCCGGGAATTTTTTTTATATTTTTTTAAATAAACATAAGCTATGCTTTTCTTACGAATTGCTTTAGAAATAATGATTGTGATTTTTTTTAAATTATATATGTCACCAATAATTTAAAATAAATGGTTTCATCAGATGACGGGAAACAAGCGTTTGGATTTTGAAATACTTTATAGTAAGCTAGCAGCATCCTACTGGTAAAATTTTATTAAATTTAACAGATTGTTTTTAGCACCACGTCTTACTACCTGTCAAGGATATAGGCATAAGTATTAATTACGCTAATGAGTTAGAAAAGAGCAAGGTTTATTTTAGATTAAATGTAGCTGTATTTGCGGGGAGGGTGGCAAACTGTTTTAGAAAACTATCTTGATTACACCTGACCAGGATTTAAACCCCAAGCTCCCTGTCATCGGAAGTCTAGTCTAACACGAGAGTTACGCCTTAGATGATGCGACCACTGATGCAGGTTAAATTTAACCTTAGTATGTCATATTAAAGCCATTAATATTATCTTCAATAAGTTTTGCCATCCTATATAAATCACATTAAATTATTGAGGTATAAATTGTTATTGTTACAGTTTTGTTTATTGCCATTATAATCTAATCTATGTTATATAGTTAATTGAACCTCAATTAATCTTTTAAAAATCCAAAAATTTTAAACCAATTATAAATTTATCTTTAAAGCAGACAAAGAAACAAAACTATCTAGAAATATTCCGAAAAATGTTTAAAACATATTTCTAAAATTGTATTTGTGCCTTAATTGAATAATCAATTTTTATCTTAAGGGCATGGAGGTTTTAACTAATCTGCAACTCGTTGAGAGTAAAATAGTTTTCTTGGCATAAACTTTTTCAGAACATTACTATCACCACTAGTGGTAGAGATGAAGAGAGAAGCTTATTTTTAAATTTTACATAAATATAGAAAATACTTTTAGATAAAAAAAATAGTGACAGCCATAATAACAGCATTCACGAAGACAAAATTTTCGAATCCAAATACTAAGAAATACATAGCAATAAATATATATCAATTTGATTTTGGACATATGCCATTTTCATTAAATTAATATTTTACTTTCCTTCCGTAACATCTTAAAACCCGTCCTAGATTTACGCCAGTGGGGTAGGGAAGTAAAATACAATTTGAGGAAATATACCCTCAATTTTTTTAATGGAAAGTGGTAAACCATTTTGGGAAAAAGTTTTCTATCTACTCGATTGGGATTTGAAACCACAAACTCTCCATAATCGGCAAATAATTATAGATGAGCTTGACATTTAGATCACGTACCAATCGACCATCAATGATCAATGTGGGCCATAAAGTATTCTATGCTATCTTCAATATAAGCTTTTAAACGCGAGTATCAATTACTAGAATCCCGAAATTATGAAAACCATTTTAAAAAATGTGAATTTATTGTAATAACGTTTTGATATTGATCTTTATCTCAATACAACCTTTGCCTTATTCATATAATAAAAATATTATAAACATGTGGAGTTCACAGTTAATAATAGTGTCTGTAGTTAAATTTTTCAATTCGAAGTGAGCCCAAATTGAATACAAAAAATGTATGTATCGATTCTAGAAACAGAGAATCGAGATTCGAATAGTTTTTGTTAATTGTTTAATGCGGGGTAAAATATGATATTGTCTTATTTAAATACTTGTATACACTAAAATAATTTATAAAATGTGTCTAATATTTCTTTAAGCTAATAAATTGAGTTATATTCAATTATTTCAAATTTTTTTTGTGTGAATAAATATGCGATGTAATCAACAGCTTAGAATGGTAATGATTGACTATAACTGAGAATATCAGCTGTCATTGTTTTCATTGACGTCTTTTTGTAGTTGTCAAAGCATATATATTTTACAAGTCAAAGAGAGAAAAAAGCGGTTTTTTTTTAATATGACAATTTATGCTGTATAAATAAGCCCAAAGACACATAATTTGGACGTAATCAATGTTTAATACAAAAAATTTCAAGACAAAGGGAAACTACAATGTTGAATGGCAAACCAAAGGATCGAATTAGATAGATAGCACTATGTATTCTAAATAGCTGAATGTATGTCTCTTAAACGGTAAGACCGACCAATTTTCATCAAATATCTTGATGACGAGCTTTATGAAGGTAATCTACAACCAAATAAAGGACTGCACCTTTATTCAGACATGATTAAACATGAATTATTACAGTTATACGGCTATGATTGTAGAGCATTCTGCAACACCGGTAAGTGGTTAGGGTCTAACTGGCAATTTGCATGCTTAAATTTGATGGCTCATCACAAACATGGCGGTCTTGCGTTGTCTATTTTAACCTCAATAAACCCTAGAACAATGGATCTCCCAGCTGAAATAGCTTTTAACATTTTGAAGGGAGAATCCTAAACCGTGTTTATACGTTGATGAAATTTATACAGGCGTAGTTAGTTCGATATTACCAGACAGGAAATAAAATGAGTAAATAAAGCCTTGCTAAACCAAGGACCCGTCCTCAAATGTGTGTGTGGGGGGGAGGGCTGAGGGGGGCGGGGGCCGAGGAGAGAAGATACTAAATTAACAATAAACTGCTTAATATGAAATATAGTATCTGGGATGAGGGCTGCCTCGGAACAATTCTGTTATTGCTCTCACTAATTAAGACACATAAAAATCACCCTTATTACAATATTATCACTGAAAATATTTAGCTCATTTTATAAATGAATCTCAACACACAGGGTGCAAATCATTGTAATTGTAGTACTGTCCGTATGAAGGGGAACACATATTGTATTGTATACTTGGCAGCATAACAGCCCTCCAGAGTCATAGATTGCTGGGGTATCTGATACCATTGGTCGTTAATATGAAGCAGATGGTTCCCATACGTTCATCACCGACTCTGCCTTGAAACTATGAGTGAAGAATGTCCCTGAGAACACGAGTAATTATAAATAGCTCAGTTAAAGAAATTTGGCGTGATGGGGCAAAAGTTACGGATTCGATTCCTGTGCCCAGATGTCATTTTTCATCTAATTTAAATTAACTCATTTTATAAATATTATTTATTATATTAACAATCCCTTCCCCCTGTAAGTAGGATCACATTGATTCAGAGGGGTCATGTCTCCCCTCTCATAGCCCCCCATTGCTACGCTGCAATTAACCGAGCATCAATTTGAACTGGTCGCTGTACATGATTTATGAAATATCTACAAGCTTACGTGTCACTAATGACCAGGTTTGATTAAAATATAGTCATAATGATCGACCTGACACCTGATTTAAATATATATGAACTAGGAATGGATCGGCTCTGTTCATTGGTGCTTCGTATCCGATAGTGCTTTGGTTCAGAGATAGTATTTGTTTCAGTTCTTTGTCCCACGGTTTTAAGATTTACTATTGGTAAATAAATACATTCAATTAAATTTATATAGTTGATGTAAATTAAATAAGGTAAGAAATTGTTGGTCAGACTCCAAAGATTAAAAGCGCTTAAAAGTATTAAATATGCTTAAATTTGGGAGAGTAGCGCCTTTTATGCAAAATTGATCAGTGATGATTTAAAACCACTGAAAGGTGTCAAATATATATATATATACAGTAGAGCATCGATAATTTGAATTAATTTTTGACCGACCCAGCCCGGATGATAGATTTGTCCAAATTTTCGAAAATACAGTAACCAACCTATGCCAAAAATAAGCATAAATGGGATACTTACGAAAATGCAGTGTTAAGGTAGAAACATTTTAACTTTATGAAAACAACGAACTTACACATTGTTTCTGTCAGTAAATATCACAAATTCTGAAAGAATATATTAAGGTAAAAATTTAACAGCGGAAAAGTCTCCAATTTTGTGTTTCTAAACAAGGGTTGAGGTACTTTTTATGGTGGCCATGTCTCTTATATTAATACCACTGCGGTAATTTTTTATAAATAATATTTTCTTCTTGGTTGTCCGGATCATCAACGACCCGGATTTAGTGTCCAAATTATTGACGTTCTACTATATATATATATATATATATATATANGTTGAGGTACTTTTTATGGTGGCCATGTCTCTTATATTAATACCACTGCGGTAATTTTTTATAAATAATATTTTCTTCTTGGTTGTCCGGATCATCAACGACCCGGATTTAGTGTCCAAATTATTGACGTTCTACTATATATATATATATATATATAACAGAAAACCGTGGATAATCCACATGAAATCGTAGCACATTCAATTCAAACTAGTAATCAACTACCATGATTGCATTTGTGAACGCGTCATTATATTTCACGCACTAAGATAATAATAAAAAAAACTTTTAAATCAATGTATAGTATACTCAAAATGGACACATCACTTAAAAGTTTGTATTAGTATTTTGCTTCATTGCAGCTGCTTTCTTTTTCCTTATCCCACCACGTATTTTCCGTAATATCATCTCGTCAGATAGGAGCATGTCATCTTCCGGTTACAAGGTAATTAAGCAGGTTGTGGGTCTATTCCAGTGCAGTTACCCTTGCATAAACTTTTTGCCTCTGGTCATTATCTCTTCCTTAAGGATTTACCGAGTACAATTATCGGTAACTCTGTATTCTCCATCAACGCGGCGTTTTTCAAAAACGTATCCCCTGCTGTGGCCGATGCCACGGTTAAGCCGCAAAGCGGAGAGTCGGGAGTTTAATATATATATATATATATATATGTATATATATATATATATATAATGTATACAGACTATATACAGGATGTACCGTAACACGCGAGACCCACTAAACTTCAGTAATGTGGAGCTACTAAACATTATAGGAAGTGCTCAAAATGGCCGCCTTCAGCTTGAAGGCAAATATGCAGTCGTCGTGTCGTAGAATGCCACACTCTTTCAAAAATACTAGATGTTTATATTAACCAGGAATAACCCATAGAACATACCTAGTCAACAATTTAGCGGAAAACCTTGTTTGTAACTCAGTAACAAGGTCGAATGGGACTCATGCTCTGAACTTTTTTAATTGTTTTTTTCTCCTGCCCAGAGCTGAAGGGGGCCCCACATGTTATGTTACATCCTATATATTACAACGCAGTCTAATCTAACTTTAAAATGGTAACGTATTAGACAATGCGACCACCGATTTGGGTAAATAATCAACTAATAATGCCTGACCAAGCATAAAGCAGAATATGTATAACAATATTATAATAGCAATGAAAACACCTAAATACAAAAACATAAAAATAGATTATGTTAGGATTTAATTGTTTGACACGAAATAATTAAGAACACACACAAAAAAAGGTCAGAAATAAACCAAGCGTCATAAACTAAAAAAATAATCAAAACGTACAAGGAAAAAATATTTAAACAACTGGAAAAGGGTGAAACAATGGTTTTTGTTCATTAATGTTTATCAAATTATTATGTTATTATAAATATATACAAAAAAATATGCTTAGGTAAAAAAACATAGAAGTGTCATAGTTTATTAGGCCTACTTGTGAAAAGGCCAAAGCAAGTGGAAACTTAACCACAGGAAAAATAGAAAAAAGAAATATTAACATAATTATGTAAAAGCCATTGTCACATACTTTAAAAATAAATTGTTAGCTATTTCAATGCATACTTGTACAAGGCTTTAATTAAGTCAAATTCACTCAGAAAAATTGTACAGATTAATATTTTTAAAAACACAGCCATGAAAATATTTTTCAGGCAAAAGAAATTAAATAAAACAATTTAAAACTTAATTTTAAAATTAAGATTTTTTGCAGTACATTTTATTTAATTGGTCATTTATTTTATGTTGCTAACGTGCACTTTCTTAACCAACGTATTAAATCAGCACACGAGAATTTCTATGGGTAAGAGCGAAAGAACCTACCAATTTTGCCGGGGAAGGTATTTTCACATTCTTCCCAGGGTTCTTTCACATGCCACAAGCGACATGGAATCGACGTCTTTACTTCCCCTCCAGAGGAAGTTGTGCTACAGGTTCTTATATCTCAAGAAAAATACGTCGACCCCTGCTGGGTTCAAACCTACGAATACTGGGTCCTGATACGAACACTTTACCCCAATGGCCGACTGAAATTAATAAATATTTACAAAACCGTATGGAAGGTTAATTATTTTATTCAATTACGTTGTTTATCTATGACGTCACGGCTGGTCAAGATAGGATTTCTAATATTAGTAAATTTATGGTTTACTCAGTGAGATTTAAAGATATAACGTTGAAAAAAAATTCTTAAATAATTCTGAATATAATTCTACTGTCACAAAAATATTATTTTTATCTATAAGTAGTTTTTTTGTAAATGTAATTTTTATAAATCCTCTATAACTTAAGCTATATGTCCTGGTCACCAAAACGTCCTGTAGGATTCTTCCTGCCAGAATGTATATTTAAAAAAAATCCATAGCAGCATATGTCTATCTAGAATAAGAAACAAGAAAAAGGTGAAATTAAAAAGCAAGTCAATGTTTTCAAGGAGTAAATATTAAAGTGACTGTAAACTCGTCAGAGGAAGAGGGAAAGGGTTATCAGCACATAGACAAGAACCCTCTGAGGGCTAAGTTATAATTTTCTTTACTCTCTTTCTACTTTGTATATTGGCGCCTAAGTGTGATATTTCTTAGTCTGTTTAGATGCATCAAGTTAAGATGCAACCCGCTTCGCTAAATAGCTTTGAAATCTCCAATTAGACAACGTCGTTAACAAGGAATATTTGGAAAAAAAAAAGCCATGATTCTCAAGAGCATGTATTTGAACCTTGATCACGTTATCACGGTAAAACTTATCAGACGTTCTAATGACACACAATCTATCACAGGAATATATCGATAAGCGTTCCTCTAATAGTGACTCACTCAAGGGATATATTTTTTAATTTACTAGGAATCAATTCAAGGTTAAAGATTACCAACTTGTTATCAAACTTGTGTAGTAATAAAAAAAAAGTTTTCACTCTAATAGCCGTACGTCAAATTTTACCCAAAGCAATTTTCCTCTTCTGAGTTTAACTAAGATAGGGGTGATTATATATGTTCGGTGAACGTTGATAAAAACTATTGTGAAGAATCGATACAGCAGAAGTAAATCATTTTGTCATCGAAAAGAATTCAAAATAATGTTTCCAACTATAAAAAGGAAATATAAGTATTTATTTTTGAGAGGAGTTTTCTCGACACATTTCCACTGCACACAATATGATGAAATTCACACCAAATGCTAATTTCCCTTGCATATATATATATATATATATATATATATACAAAACATACACTATAGTCACGACNATATATATATACACAAAACATACACTATAGTCACGACTAGCCGGCTTAAAGTGGCGGCATTTTGGACCGAATAGCGGAAAAGCCTGATAATACGGAATTCGAATGTGGATAATTTTCACCATGAGGGTTTGCCAGAATATTTAACTTTATTTTTATATAATCTGTCCATTTTTTGATTGAGATGTAAAATAGGAATAGGTCTACAATAATTGTAGGGATTGGGGGAGGGGAAGGGAGCAGGTGTAGAAATTAAACAAAAAATAAATTTTTAATATCGTTCCCACACACTACTTTATTTTGGAAATGGAACATCGGCTACAAAGCAAGAACAATTAAAAATATAGCATCAAATGTATTACATTATAAATTCAGTAAATGTTTCATAGTGGACATGTACCAGGTTGTTTATTTTAAAACGCACTTGTTAACACAGAGAAACGGACCGGATAATACGGAGGGCCGGATAGTCACGACTCTAATGTATACGTATTGACACGGGAATCTAGCACTCGAATTAAAATTACAATCACAGACCTATACATCTCCACATAACCCGTATCCGTGGTCATACGGTCGTGGTCACCGGATTTCCGGTGATGGACAGATCGGTGCTCGAATCCTAGTCGGGTGTGTTGAGGGTAATTTAAACTAAATAGCTTTTCCCAATCTCCTTCCACACAAAATTTCCCTTCCTATAACCCCATACATTCCTCGTTTCTATTCCATTAGCGTAATTAATGAATGCGTATAGCTCGGACATGTACCATGACTAGGAGGGCGGGGGGAGGTGAAAGGGGTGTCGTAGCTCATAAAGCCAACCACGAGTGGATGTGTTTCTGATAATTCCACACGCCCATCAAGTGCACGCCTTAGTAAGGAGTGATGTATAGGCGAGGTAAGGGATGAACCGGTTAGAACAGTGCTCTTCCTTTAACTGGAAGGTTATGTGCTTTTAGGGTCAAACACACATTCAATTATTATTATTATTATTATTATTATTATTATTAGCACCGCGTCTTACTACCCGTTCGGGATATACGCACTTACGCTAATGTGTAATGGTAGGGTGATTGTGAGATGAAATGGAGGACCTACAGTTTAACGTGGAATCCGAACCACGGTGGAGACCTGGAATTCCCCACATTCACAAGATGTCTTGTCAGAGGTGAAGGAAGGGTTTGGTAATCAGATAAATCTGTGCCGGGACCGAGGATTGAACCCCGGCCGCCAGCATAGAAGTCTGACACCTTACCCCTAAACCGCCAGGTCACCCTCACATTCAAATAGAGTAATCTCTTAAACCAATAAGTTATTTTTTTTCACCTGAACCGGTTGTCACGTGTTCTAACACACTGCTCTCGTGTTAGACTGGACTACCGATGATGAGTAAATCGGGGTTCGATCCCAGTCGGGTGCATTAAGGTTGTTTTTTCCTAAATGTTGTTCCACTCACCTTTTATGCAAATGAGTGTACATTTCATATAATATCAATCTTACTCATCCATAATTCACTATCATAATAATTAGTAATAGGCGTATAACCCGATCTAATAGTAGGACACTGTGCTAGAAAAAAAAATTAGGTGACAGCTTCAAATCCAAAACGGTAATTGGAAGAGAAATGATATAATAAGTGTCTGTTTAAGCAAGTAAGAAGAAAAGTTGTCCAGATATCTACATTGATTCCGTGAAATCCTGTTGCCATAAAAAAAGTTGTTCCATATACCGACTGCAATAGATCGCGGAGATTCAAAATATTCGAAAGCTCATAATATAACAGTAAAATCAATTCCTAAAATAGCAGTGTAGAATAATCATTGGAGTTTATCTGTGTGATTATTTAAGTCCGTGATGAGGTCATGTATTAGTAACATGTGACGTTAATAAAATAACACCTCATCTCTTTGCACCCGGAATAAGTTTTAAATTTAAAAAATGTCATGTAATTTTTCCATACTCTTTCCCACTCTAATACGTTGTGAATATTTTTTTTGTCACTTGGTCTTATTACCTTAGGAAGGTTTTATTTATAGGAAGTGTATCCGCATTTGCGTGGAGAAAGTGTAGAAAATATTTTTTTGGAAAAACCCTTTCAGTACACCTGAACGAGATTCGAACCTCAATATCCCCGTCATTGGCAGTCTAGTTTGCTGCGAGATTAGCGCCTTACATCCTGGATATTTGCACCTGCATTTCCCCACCCCCTCTTTTCAAATTCCAGTTTCAGAGGTGGGTATGCTTACTACACTCGCGAAATGGTCACTCCATCTATCCGTTGCACTATTCCCTCAGATTTTTTTTTTAAAAAAAAAGGCTCTCCTGAGCCACTATAATACATCACACCTCGATTTATTATTTACAAGTTTTCACTAACATATGTCCCTTACCTGTCTGTTATTGATGGTGGTTCCCTTTGGACCGAATCGCATGGCTTCAGCCAGTTGAAATGTACAACTATCCGTTTACACTTGGGTGATTCACATTGGATACGGTAGACATACATCTGATATTATGGTTTTCACAATATAGGCCATCCCATGCCCTGTGCAGTTTAGGTGAGGTTCCTTTTTTTGACTGCTGGCTGGTGCAGTCACATACGATCACCAACCTTATAGGCACTACCCATGCACTTCCAGTCGTATACATCTTTTTCACCCGATGTGTTTTGCCGAGATGTTCTCGTGTCAAACGATGTGCAGTTTCTAAATTTGTTCTTAACTGCTGAGCATACTCTACGACACTGTTTTCAGGTTCTGGTTCTCCATACATCATGTCAATTGGTAGCTGTACCTCCCGAACATGAGATAGTAAGGAGTGAACTTATTTGGATCTTGTAGACTGGACTGGTATACTAGTAGAACTTGTTGCCAGTTGTCATGAGAATTGTTGACGCACTTGGAAAGCATTGCGCATAGAGTTATATTGAATCTTTCTACCAGGCTATTTGACTGTGGGTGATATGGAGTTGTGTGAGTTTTCTCTATCCCGAGAAGCTGACGCATTTATTGGAATAGCTTAGACTCAAACTGGCGTCCCTGATCTGTATGAAGTTCAACTGGCACACCAAACCGGCAGATGAACCCTTCCACAATGAGCTTAGCTACTGTTGACGCTTCCATATCTGGGATATCATAAGCCTCCGTCAATTTGGTGAAGGGTTCATTCACTACAAGAATGTAATTGTTTCCTTGAACTATCTTTGCAAGGGTCCCAGCATATCCGCAACTACACGCTGGAGGGGAAATCCTGCAAGGTAAGTCCCAAGGTGTGCTCTCAGCTTGGTGGTCGGTGATTTCCTTCTCACACACTCAGGACATTCTCTACACCACAGCTCTACATCATTGGTCAACCTCGGCTAATATAACATATGTTGGATTTTCTCTAATGTCTTTGTAACAGCTAACTGGCCACCAGTAACCGCATCATGCAACGATCTTAAAATATCGGTAGATAGGTGACGTGGTACTACAAGCTGAAGTACATCCAGCTTATTTTGTTCCAGCCAGCGACGGCACAGAAGGCCCCGATGTACTTCTAGTTGTTTCCAATGTGCCCACAAGCTCATGTAGTTCTCTCATATTCTGAATGCTTCACAGGCGGTTGTCCTCTCCTTATCTTCCCACTTTAGTTTAGCAATGTGTCCGATGACTTCATCAGCGTCCTGTAGCAATCTGATGTTCATGTTTGACCAATGAAGTGCCCAGATTGAGTTATCTTGAGATATAGTGAATGCTGGCAGCTCCTACTGCCCACATTGTTTACATGGCAAACGTGACAATCTATAAGCATTTCCGTGACTCTTTTCAGGACGATGCTCTACCATGAACTCAAATTCAGCTAAATTCTCTAGCCACCGGGCAACCTGCCCTTCAGGTTCTTTAAACTGCTGCATCCAGCGAAAAGAATTGTGGTATGTGCGTACTTTAAACTTTTTGCCGTATAAATAACTCCGGAAGTGTCGAGTTACATACACCAAAGCCAACATCTCTCTTCTAGTTACACAATAGTGACGCTCAGCCTTTGTTAGCGCTTGGCTAAAGTAGGATACTACGCGCTCTTATCCCTCCTGTACTTGACTTAAAACAGCTACAATGCCTGTCCCACTGGCATCTGTATTCAAGATAAATTCAAGTGTCCATCCTTGGATAGGCAAGAATTGGAACAGATGTGAGACGTTGTTTCAGCTGTTTAAAGGCACAATCACACTGTTCACTCCACCTAAATTTCTCTCCTTTTTGTGTGAGCTGGTACAGGGGTGCCGCGATGTTTGAAAATCCCTTTACATAACGTATGTAATATGAAGATAGCCCCAGAAATGCCCTGAGTTCAGTGATATCACTAGGTATGGGGTAGTCCATCACTGAACGAACTTTTTCCGTATGAGTGGCCACACCTTCCTTTGAAATAAATTGTCCCAAAAACTTCACAGTTGTTCGAAATAGATTACATTTCGATGATTTCACTTTTTGGCCAGCTTCCCGTAACCTCTTGAACACCTCACATAGTCTACTGATGTTCTCTTCAAAGGTTCTCCCAATCACGATTACATCATCCAGGTACACCAATGTCGTATCCCACTGGAGGCCAAATAGAACTAGATCTATCAATCTTTGGTACGTGCTTGGGCCATTACAAACTCCAAAGGGAAGCAACTTGAACTCCCACAGCCCATCTCCTGTTGTGAATGCGGTCTTCTCACGATCCTGAGGAGCAACCTCAAGCTTCCAGTAGCCACTCACCATATCGATTGTGGAAAATAACTTCACATCTCCTAGAGAGTCCAGTAGATCGTTTATACGAGGGAGGGAATACGCTTCTTTCTTTGTAATATCGTTCAGCCGCCGATAATCTATATACAACCTAATTCCGCTATCTTTCTTTTTCACCATAGCAACGGGTGAGCTCCATGGGGAGGTTGAATGTTGAATGACGTCATTTTCACTCATCTCTTTTACAACACTTCTCATTTCCTTCCTACGGTGGAATGGCACTCTTCTCTGTGGTTGGCGGATGGGTGTACTTCTACACGTATCAATTTCGTGATAAACTAGATTAGTACGACCAAGGTAATTTGTTCCCAAAGAACACACATCTGGAAAATCATTCTGCATGAATTCTACTATAAAACGTCGGGTAGGTGATAACTTGGCCGAGTTTAAATTAAATAAACTAAATGCCTTCTCACCCCGGGTAGTTTTATCTACAGTACATACCGTCCCTGCCATGACGTATGGCATCAGTGATCCAATATTTGTCCCATTATATAAGGTCACAGGTTGTGGGTGTGGATTTAGCAATCTCACTGGAATAGCCTTGTCCTTGGAAGATACGAAAACTTGGACCACGAAAACTCCATCCTTCTCAGAAAGATGGCTGTTTGTTTCTTATACTACCAGCTACATGTCCGCACTGACTGCTGCTTGGAGCACCACCTCATGTCCACTCGCTATCACGATTGTTTCTTTCAAAGTCACCCGGCACACTACGGGCTGTGGTTCCCCTAGTGTTTTATTTAGGGGTACTTCCATTTAACCCACACGCATTATTTCTTTCTAAAGCAAAACATTGCATGTGTTTCTGCGCAAGAAGTCAGTACCTATAAGGCACATCTGTGTAAGTCCCTATGCAACAATCATTTCCTCTGTTAAAAAATAGCTTCCTATTCTAACGGGCACACTCACTGTACCAAGCACAGTCATTTGATCACCACCTGTATTTATAACTGACCTGTTAGTTGGATGATGATGGCCATTTGACGCTCATCGCCAAGCTTTCAGTGTCTATCAGTAAATCTATAGGCTCGTCCCACAATTTTCCCTCCACGAACACGGCCAAGCAAGGCTCCACACTTCCTAATGCAATGCGGTACTGTTTTGAATCGGAATTTATTGCTGGTGTGGTTTCGGGCACACTGGCACGCACTAGTTTTTTATTGCTCTTACTACACTTCGCCCGAACAGGTCCCAGCTCACCACATTGGTAGCACTTTATTTTTCCTCCACGATGACATTGCTTCATTGTCTGAATGGTACCTCCAACCCATTTCAAAGATTCACAAACATCGCGGACGGCATCCATTGTCTGCATCACCATATTCATCATTTGTTCCGTTTTGTGATGCTTTTGAGTTACAACACAAGCGTCACTCGTCTTTATCGGTTGCAATAACTCATTATCTGCGGAATCTCGAAACACGCGATCGGCTGCCTTCACTTGAACTATAGCTTGCGAGTCAAGAGCCAAACTCACGGCAGCGTCGAGTGTCTTAGACCACTCTTGCCACACACGGAGTCTTATATCACTCCCGAGAGCTGCCAAGAACCGGTCCCGCGATAATTCGTCCCTAGCTTCGCTATTTACATTCGGGTATGACGCGAGTCGCGAGGGCTCTTAATCTCCTAGCAAGCTCCAGTAGAGATTCGACAATCCACTTAGTTCAATTTTGGAACTGTAATTTATCAAGTTCTGTTCTTTCACGTGTATTAAATTTGTCCCCTAACTGCACCACTAATGTTTCCCATACCTTTCTCTCGCTATCTGGCAGGTCTCTGTACACACTCAGAGCTACCCCCGAGAGGAACATCCCCATGAACAAACATTTTTATTATCACTCCAGTCATTGATTTCTGCCGCCAATTGGAAATGAAATAGCCACTCACACCAATCACCAGAACACGTGATTATAGTTGGTTTTGCACACATTTCTGCCATTTTAATTCGAATTCACAATAACCGCCACCACCAATTGTAGCGTTTATATATATATACACTTACGAATACAAAAATTGGTACAATTATCATACATCAATATATACACGTACGATACTTGGTTACCGTGTCCACGTCTCTAGTTTAACACGACCAGTCCTAAACGCACTCACAAGAAGACTACTTTACTACCTGGCTATGTGCACCGGTGTGCCCCCACCCCCTCTTTCCACATTCTAGTTACAGAAGTGGGTACGCTCACTACATTCGCAAAATGGTTACTAAAGCTATCCGTTACACTTGCATTTATTTAAAAAAATGTTTATATAGTTTTGTATCAAATACCCTAAATAGTGTTAACAACCTCGCTCTCTTGTAGCAAACAACCATTTTTTTAGAAGCGAAAAATATACAAATCTTGTATGAAAATATTTCAGAGAACTAGTGAATCCTTTTCTGTGCATTAAAATCCTTTTTACGTTATAAGACACCCAAAAAAATGTCGAGAAACCCAAGCTGAAAGACTTCTGTAGAGAATTGAATTGTTTGCTAAAGTTAAAAGAATCAAACAGAAATGAGAGAGAAATTTGCTCACAATAGTAGTTTCACGGATAAAGGCATCATTTAGACTGATTTTCCGGTAACGGGAATGTCAGGGTTTTGAATCTCAACCGGATGTAAGCCTACTAATGTTTTTTTTAATCCAAAATGGTTTTATACCATCCCTCCACTTCCTCTACATTCCACCTTTTTCATCTCTACATAATTAATGAAAATATGCGGATAGCACGGATAGAAAGTAAAACACTGTGTACTGGAAAAATAAAACACATTCACATATGAAGGGTACAGACAGAGACCTCTATTAACCATAATCTAAAGTGCATTTGAAAGGTCTCATAATTTTTTAACAGATGGCAGCACTAACTTAATTTGAGCTGAAAATTGGACTGTTCTTTTATCTCCTGTACTCATCGTATTTTTACCACAAAATATTTTAGATTTTAGTTTAGAAAAAAGTACTTATACTAAGGTTGAACGAAACTTTATAAAATGTCTTATCTAAATCTGAATCTGGTTAAGATTCATATCCGTCTCAAAATTCCAAAATTCAAATAAATTCGGATTCGATGGATTTTAATTCGAAATTCGTATATCAAAGTCAAACATTTGAATTAATTTAACTTGAGAATATCGTAATATTTAAAAATCTAGTCATTATAAAGACATGATTTTAACGATTTTTTTTAGTCGACTCGATTCAGATTCTCTCTTTTTTTAATTCACTTTAAAATGTTTGGTTTGGATTTAATTCAACCCATTTTGATTTTATATTATTTTTTCGGATTCGTTGAAAATATTGGATTCTCGCCGGCAAAATTTGGAGAATTATTTTAATCACAGCAATTGTTATTTTTTCGTTGGAATACTCACAGTTATATTACTTATTTATTCACTTACAAATAAAGAAAGCTATGCTGAGAGATATTATTTGAGTAACAAAGATGTCATCTAGAGCTCTCCCCAACTAAGAATTATTTCGAAACCTTAGAACCACACTGGTGTAATGTTGGTAATCCTACTCGCATTAAAAGCAGCCTTGGAGGACTAATAATTTACACATAGTCTTTGAAAATTATATTTTAACGACAGCCCTCGGGGCTTACAAAGTTCCGTCCTTTACCCCCCCCNTTTCAAACAAAGTCATTTCTCTTGTGACTAATATGCGCGCGCACCCCAAGTTGTCGTCTTTTGTTTTAAGTTCGAAAAAGTTTATTTTTTATTTTTAGAATCTCATGTACCAACTTTATGGTGATCAAACGAAACTTTTTTTTTCTTTTTAAGTCAGCGAGGAAAAAAGAAAATAAAACAATACAAAATATTTAGCGGAGTTTCGACAGATGGATTACAGAGCTTATGGATAGTAGTAGTACACAATTTTTTTATACATATATTAAAGCTCTAAGATTTACAAGTTTCAAAAAGTTTCTGCTGCATGAGTGATGGCTGGAAGATCCAAAATAAGTTTTCCGGAAAAGAGAAACGAGTTTAATGATAAAGCAGATAAAAAAGAAGGGTACTATTATAATATACCATACATGATTTAAAACTATTTTAAAAAATTTATCTATAAAATCATATTACACATGGTCTTACTTTAGTAAGGTGTCTTTTTTAATAATTCCATTAAATTATTATTTATCACCACGTCTTACTAACCGTTCGGGCTGTACGCATAAGTAATAATTACGCTAGTGAGCTAGGAATTAGGAAGGTTGAATATTTAGGAAATGAACCCGCATTTGCGTGGAGGGAGAGTGGAATTTTTTTTGTAAAAAAAACACCCCAGTTCAATCGAGCGAGATTCGAACTTCGATCTTCCCGTCCTAGGCAGTCTAGCTCAACACGAAACTGGCGCGTTAGCTAACTACGCCACCGAGGTGGGTAATGCCTTTAAATCAACTTTAATTTGCATATTAAATTTACAACCAACATCTTAGGGAATACTAGTTGCGTTAACACATTTCCTTCTTCACCAAACTTCACCCCTCTCCCTCCTCATTCCCTTTGTGTTTAGTGCTCTATTAGGTTGTGTACTACTGTTTTCAGATATATTTAAATAAGGTCATGTAAGATTACTAAGTCACTCTTATACTATTCTGTATTTAATATGAACAAGAAATGAATTAGCTTCCTCCTGTTGTCAGTTAATTAAACAGGAAGTAACGCAATTTGCTGGATATATTAAAATCACCTGTCCGTATTTTACCGAGTAAAAGAGCATGTATGTTACCTATTAGCACCCCCACCCCCCTGCCTTTTCAACTCCCTTATCATCACTGAAACAATGAACCAAGAGGCTGGTATATAGATAACTACAGAAACCCCATGGCTTCTTTGGTGCTGACTGATAGTTGACGGCTTTGAAAAGTTACCAGACCAATTTATGTATCTCTACGCCGAACCAAATGATCTGCAAAAACATTTGTTTAACAGCTGTCACTTCTGACAGTCAAAATTTAGGTATCTTCCTTAATGTTGATTGTCAAAAGTTAGCTGTGAGCTGTCAGTTAGCACCAAAGAAGCCATGGTGCTACTTTACTTAGTGCTCATTACTGAACTGACAGAAAAACTTAAAAAGTACCCTCATCCAGTGATTTGGGGTAACGAATCCTATTATATATATTTTATTTAGCACCGCCTCTTACTCCCCGTTCGGGTTATACGCCTATGAACTATTTACACTATTTGTTTAGAGATTAGGAAGGATATATTTAGAGGAAGTGTACCCACATTTGCGTGGAGGGAGAGTGTAAACCCATTTTGGAAAAACTCCCCTCAGTACACCCAACCAAGATTCAAAACTCGATCTATGATGCAGTGTTAAAAAAAAAATAGCTGATTGACACCTTTCAATCTAAATAGTTTACATGTGCTCTCGCCTATGAAACTGGATATATTTTCCAATTGTAAAAACCGGATTAATCTTTTGAACTGTTGTTTTCAGCTCATCCTTCAAATACCGCCCTTCATATTCTTCATTTCCCGATTCTTCAATGTTTTTCTCTTTCTGAACAAAATGTCATTTATATATTCCATGGCCATCACGCACAGTTCACTTGTCTTTGTCCGAAAGGCATTCATTATGAAGACTTCAAAACAAAAAAGGCCCTTGCCTTTCTGTCATATGGCTCCGGATACAGTTATTTATCTATCATTCCATTTTATTCTCAACAAATACCGCACGCTGTGTATTCCTATTCTCAAATCCTTGATCGGTTCTCTTATCCTGATGATTCTCTTTTTTATAGTTTATACCATCCTTTTTTTTATTAACACTTTATTCATTCATTCGTATCTTACAGCTCATTTATTTCACTTCAAATGTATCATGTTCCTCCTACTCCATCTTTTCTTCCATTTCCATATTTCATATTGACCTTGTGTTTAGATAGGCCTATCTACTTTTATTTGTCTCTATCCCCTACATCTCAACTCTTAGACTTTGTTTCTTCTTCTCTGTACCTTTCTTTTATTCCAAACACGCTTTCTTCTTTTCACACTTTAATCTCCATATCTTTCATATTGTCTTTACCAGGTTTATCCTTTTACGGGCCCGCGTTATTTCCAGTTCTCTTGCTCTCCTTTCGCCATCTTCTATTTCCCTCTTTCTATCTTCTCACACGATTTCCCTCCAAGAAAAAGAGAAAGAGGGAGGGCACTAAAGTTCTCAAATGCTGGGTCGATACATTTATTACGACGCTCGGTCTCTCTCTCGCTCTCTCTTTTACTACTAGACGGGGCTAAATATAGACTCGCTGCGCCTGAGAATGAGACCCCAGGCAACACGCAGGACGCACTTTCCTGGCAAGCTCACGCAAAACCCTGAGCTAGTGGTTGGATGAACGGACTGGGTTATAATGGAAGGAGACGTCCAGGATATTATAGTGTTTGTATCTCAATTAGTAGTTATGTGAACAGTAGACTTTACTTCATGTTTACTACAGTCTTACTAGTAGTTCTGTGAACCGTGAACCTCCCTCTATCCATGCACTTATTGTTTCTACAATCTTAACATTTCTCTTTAGATTTAAAGTTGAAATATCTGTTATAATTTATCCTTTGCTTTGAGTTGATATTTTCCCCTAATGTTCAAGTCAGACATAAAACAAATTAATATTATATTAAATATTACATTACATTCCCATATAATAATCATTGTACACGCCGTTTGAGATTTTGGTCTCTCAATTTGTCCAAAATTAAAACAAATACACTATGGGTACTTGATCGAATGCTTAGAAATTAAAAATTCAAATCACTTGAGACAGCCTATTCAATGAAAACCTTTTGAGCAGCCACCATATTGAAAAGGATAGTCTAGTTGAAAAATTGTGGACATAGCTCTTTCCGCCTAGGCTCAAAGAATGCCTGTGCCAAATTTCATTGAAATTGGTCATACGTTTGGCAGTTATTGTGGAACAATCAGAGTCATATTTTGGACTGACCGCCATCTTGAAATGGAAAACTAGACCGAAATTCTATGTAGGCCTAAATACGTTGTTCTACCTAGGTTCAAATAATGATCCTGCCAAATTTAGATAAAACTTATCCACGCTTTTGATCTTTATGGCGGAACATAGAACCGAACAGACAATGGAATGCCAATTGGTCAAGTTAAAACATAATATCACAACGCTCAATCAACAAAGACGTTCTTTTTGGGTTGCTTAGATACTTTATTAGGCTATTGAAAGAGGTTAATTTTTCAATATGGTTGATTTTATTTGATCGACCACGCTGATGTTGCGAAGAGCCCATATAATCTCTCTCTTCTTTCTAACGAACATAAGAAAATAGAAGCAAATATAAGCAACGAACACGATCTTTAGTGCTCTGTGGAGCAACAGTCAACTCTTGCAGGGTTATGCTAATACAGATTAGTGGAGAATTAAGAGGTTTACACATTATTAAAGACCTTGGCTTCTGTTAAAATTAAATTTTGAAAATAAATACGTGGACTTAACAAATTTCCAATGGTATAGAACACGTGACCTTATACAGATGTCTTCAACTTTGGTCTTAGTAATGCTAGAAGTCAAGATTTCGTAATATTTCATTTGAAAGAGGTATATTAAATTTATTGATAGTCATATTTAAACAAATACTCTCATAAACTTTTAATATAAAGTGCCTGAAAGTGGGAATTTTATCAAATATATATTAATAAAATAAAGAGTGTGTTTGTCTGTCTGTCTGTCTGTCATCTACCGCACGCAGAGATATGAAATTTTAATACCTACTAGCCCCTGTGAACAAATATTTGCACCTCAAAGCCGGAATAGTCAAGTTAAAACATAATATCACAACGCTCAATCAACAAAGACGTTCTTTTTGGGTTGCTTAGATACTTTATTAGGCTATTGCAGAGGTTAATTTTTCAATATGGTTTATTTTATTTGATCGACCACGCTGATGTTGCGAAGAGCCTATTTAATCTCTATCTTCTTTCTAACGAACATAATAAAATAGAAGCAAATATAAGCAACGAACACGATCTTTAGTGCTGGCTCTGTGGAGCAACAGTGAACTCTTGCGGGGTTACGCTAATACAGATTAGTGTAGAATTAAAAGGTTTACACATTATTAAAGACCTAGGCTTCTGTTAAAATTAAATTTTGAAAATAAATACGTGGACTTAACAAATTTTCAATGGTATAAAACACGTGACCTTATAAAGATATCTTCAACTTTGGTCTTAGTAATGCTAGAAGTCAAGATTTCATAATATTTCATTTGAAAGAAGTATATTAAATTTATTGATAGTCATATTTAAACAAATACTCTCATAAACTTTTAATATAAAGTGCCTGAAAGTGAGACTTTTAGCAAATCTATATTAATAAAATAAAGAGTGTGTTTGTTTGGCTGTCTGTCTGTTTGTCATCTACCGCACGCAGAGATATGAAATTTTAATACCTACTAGCCCCTGTGAACAAATATTTGCACCTCAAAGCCGGAATATCTAACATTTTGATAAGATTATATATTTATTTAAATGCTAGCACCACGTCTTACAACCCATTCGGGTTATACGCTTTTGTACTAATTACGCTAGGGATTAGGAAGGCTATATTTAGAGGAGAAGTACCCTAATTTGCATGGAGGGAGAGTGGAAAATCGTTTTGGAAAAACTACCCACAGTACACTTGAACGATATTTTAGCCTCGATCTCCCCGTCACCGGCAGCCTAGTCTACTGAGAAAGTAGCACGATAAACCACGTGGCCATCGAAGCTGGTTATATGAGTACTGACTAAGAATTGGGTTGGAAGTAAAGCAATAACAAACTTAAAACATTTTTCCTGGGAAACACCTGCTACTTCAACGAGTTTATTAACAAAACAGAGATTGTAAAAGGTAGGAATTGATCGTGGTTCTATAGACTCATACATAGAGTTGTGGTATAATTTATAAATTTTCCTTGGGGAATGCCAGGGTTCCACCGTGGTTCGTATTCCACGTTAAACTGTAGGTCATCCATTTCATATCGCAATCACCCTACCATTACACATGAGCGTAAGTGCGTATAACCCGAACGGGTAGTAAGACGCAGTGCTAATAATAATATAAATTTTCTTCAAAAAGAACAGTTAGATTTGCATTGGATGATGAAAACTCAATTTCCTTAAAGTCATGAGAAACTTTGTTCACTCCACTCTTAATATTTGCTAGAAGGGGACGCGAGAAAAGGGCAGCGTTTTTTGCAGTTTTATACCAAAACTTTTTTTGGCCAAAATAAAAAAAATAGTTCTCCAGTAAAAACAAAGAGTTTAATTTTCTTCACATGGTGACCTCAACAGTTGTTGAATATCTGTCAAGGGTGTACTGGAGTTTAATGAACTTTATCGCTTCATCTAATGCTGCTATGCTCGTGACGGATATTCAACAACTGTTGATACCAACATGTGAAGAAAATTTAACTATAGGTTTCTACTGGAGAAATATTTTATTTATTAAGGCAAAAAAATGTTCAACTATAAAAACTGAAAAAATACTGGTCTTAACTCACTTTCCCTTCTCTACAACCTTAAGATCCCATCTCACAACCAATTAACCGTGATATTTTATGCAAGATTAATTTCACACGGGAACACGTATCGAGGTCTCGTTTCCTGCATTATTTATTTTAAAACAACAATCCTGCGACCATTGAATTTTTTTAAATAATTATGTTTTAATTTCGTTGTATTTTTTAGAAATATGATAAAATTGTTTTACCTGTCTCAATTCCACTGGTGTTTTTAATACGGTCTGGTCCTCTGGTTAGAGATGCATTTTTTACATAAGTTATGTGTTAACCAGTCAGAAAATCTCTGTAGTGTCCATGTTTGTATTTTCTCTGATAGGTTAGAAATGGATAAGGAAACTAAAAAAAAGTACGGTGCACCAGACTTTCTAACTCCTTTACCTGAAAATTGAGATATTTACTTCTAAATATGGTTTTCCTTTCACCCTTTAAGCAAATGTGGGTACACTTCCTTTAAATTCAATTTAAACTCTTCCCCAATACATTAGAGTAATTATTAAATATGTGTACAACCCGAACGTGTAGTAGGAAATGGTGATGGAAAAAAAAGTAGTTCAGCATGAGTCTATAGTAATATAATCCCTTCCAGCAACCCCCTGCCATCTTCTTGCCTCTTACCACCCTCCTAGGTTATATCACCACCCTTCGGGCAGTGGTATATTTATATTTTTGCCACCTAGGGGCTACACAGGTCCTGCAAACCCCCTGTAGCTCCAATCCGGAAACCCCTTCACACACAACCACCCTCAGTCGCCTCACAGCACCTCAAGCCCTAGTCTTGTGTAGACTATAGACTAAACACCATACAGAGAAATCGTATGTGAATAACAGTGATACCAGTATGGGACTTCCGGCATGTTATAGCCCTGCGTGTAGACTAAACATACCCTTGAGCTTGACTGATGGTGATGATCACTAACAACACTCAAATCTCATTTTTCTTTGTTCAGCTACTCTTTAGATATTGGCTTTTATTTCAATACTTTTTATTTAATTTACCGCCCCTCTGATTTTGTCAGATTTTGCCACCCTGGGCTCTGGCCCCCTTAGCCCGCCTATAAATCCGCCCCTGCCTTCTGGGGATGGTACAACCCAATTTATGAATCACTACTCTAGCGGTAATATTCTACTTCCTTCTACAAAAATCAAAATTTATATTTGTTACAAACCTGCTAGTTTCCTTTTGTTTAGGTTTGACCAAGAAAATTAATAACATCGACAATTTCAATACTTATATAGGGAAATTCTGTCATCAAAGCGAAAACAAACTTGGTTTTGTTCTAATATAGATTTAAGTTCGAAAATATTTTCAGCAGGAGTTGTTCTGATTGTGGTGTGCAGTAGCGTATCCACGTGGGGGTGGGATTGGAGCGGGTTTGACCTACCTAGTTTGGGGATACTCCGAGATCTACGCAGATCCAAAGATAAAATAAAGGGGTTGGGGGTCAGGAGCGGATCCAGATCATTTTCATAGGGGGATCATAATTATAAATAACATGACTACGTACAATGTTATATTTCTGTTTAAAGCCGTTTAATAGTTTCTCATTCATATTTGATCTTATGTTTGTTTTAAACCGTAGTCATCCTCCCCAATTTTTTTAAATCAGATAGTTTTTATAAACTATTTGGAGTGGCCTTCCATCAACAATTATTTGAAAAATGGTTCAATCTAAAAGCTATGCGTAGTCTTCACCCAATTTTTTTTGATTAGACTCTTTACAAGTCATTAAAATGTTTCTAAATTAGAAACTTTTGAAATTTGGACGCCCCACAATGTTATTTATAGTGATCCTCCCCTTAATTTGTTATGATAGTTAGATACCTCTAGAAGATAATCTTTGAAGTGGTCTTCCCCCAACAAAATTCGGAAAATTGAATTATTTCAGAAATTAGGCTATTTGGAGGGGTCCTCGCTTGAAAATTCTTCAAAATGACATGCATCTAGAAACTCTTTGGAGTTGTCCTCTCTAAGACATTTTTGAGATTTGAATGACCTTGAAAGCTATTTATAGCTTTCCTTCTCTGAATTTTTCTGCCAGTTAGATGCCTCTAGTCTAGTAGTTATTTAAAGCGGTCTTCTCCGGCAAATGTTTAACAATAGAATGCATCTAGAAGTCATTTGGAGATTGATTTAAGGCCATCTTTCAACTTCATATTCGATAATATCGGAGGATTTGAAATACATCTGGGAGGAGGGGAATTTATTCCAGGGAGGGGCAAATTATTTCCAGGGGGGCAGAGTCCCCCACAATTCCGCCGCTCCTGCTGTCCACAAATACTCTATAGTCGGTATTTGTGGATGAACTGCTCTCAGGCGATTATTAGTCTTTTTTGATGTGTGATAGTCTACCGTCTCTATGCGGAACAATGTTGGTTACTCGTTGTCTAGTATGAATACATCTACTGAGCCAGCTGTGCTCTATTCTTTTTGTAATTAACTATATTCATTAGCACTAGGTGTCAGCACCGCATTGACCCTTCTGCCCTAATGGCTCTAGGCTCGCTAATCCCGCGTCTTTTCTTAGTATAACAGGAAATAACTGTTCAAGCGTATTTTTAGAACTCAGGGTACACAGCCATGAAACTCTCTCGTGTGAAATATTAATAAGTGCTCAAGAATCAAGATTGGGGTGCCCCAGATATCATCTCATCACTCCAGGTATTCTCAGTCCCCATTCGCAAAGAGGCTCATCGTTAACTAACTGTTTCTCTTTATGTTTGATAATTTAACAAATGTGTACAAAATCTCGCCTGTTAACACCGCACACTCGCTATTCACGACAAAATATTCGTGCATGAAAACAAATATTTTTTTTGCACACTTGTGCGATTCATGTCGAACATTGAATAAACGTGAACAAATAACACACGTGTGGACCCAGCTTTAAAGGTGTATGCGCGTTAAAATAATTTTTTTTAATGTATGGTTTATCTGTGTTGTATTTTATTTCTAAAATTTGGACTTTCATCTTGTTTTTATATTAATTTTCTAACTTTCACTGGGGGAGCAACTGACCCACCACGCCTGGTGGAGGGTGACCAGTTAAAACATTGAGAGCAAAGAAAGTACCAAGTGCCACACATCCTTGTGTTGATCCTCGCAAGTAGTCCCCTAATTGATGTTCTTGCGGTCTAGGACGTGGCCTGAGTCCTGAAAATTGCGAAAGGTTCCAAATTTCCCAGTTTCACACGTGGTTCCATTGAGGAGTTGCACAGTGGTTAGACATTTACCTATTATAAATAATCGGTGATTTTGGTGAGAGTGGCCTATATGACGGCTAAGCCAACTTTAACTTAAGCCTATTTATTTAGTATTTTGTTAAATTATCACGTTTATAGTAGTAAACATATAACCATGTACAGTCAGTTTCATACCAAAGTAGGTCAGTGCGATATTTTTATTATTTTTATTTTTACACTTTTAAAAGTCCTGTATTATATTTAAAAAAACTTGGGCTGGACTCAGAAAACGCCATAAATAGACGGAAAGCACTAAACACTCACAGCCATCATTTAACGCTGCAGAGATGAACTGTCAAATGGCCATTACTGACTTAACTAACACGTGATAAGGACTGTACTATGGGGATCGCTCAACTCTGAGTCAGGAGTTTGTTGGTATTCGAAAAGAACTTTCAAAGCTTAAGGTTTAATTTCTAAATCAAGTGAAGGGATAGTTTTAGTTGTAGTAATTTTATAATGGCATTTTAAAATATACAAAACAAAGGTGAAAGAATAACATTGAAGTGTGTTCAGTAGCAAATCAGAGTGTAGACTTCCACGTGGCTTTGTTTACATCAGGTCTCAGCTTAGGGTGAATCAATAATAGGTGTATATAATGGTAAAAAATTGACTCCTGCCCCCAAAATCCCCCTTAGCAACCTATTCTTCGCTATCCTACGTAAGCTACTGGTGGTGTACCCTAGTAGATTATTACTGTAAGTTGAAACTATGTTGGCAAAGGCAACAAGTGGGGGAGGGGGTGTGAATGGTTTGAGAGGGGTTTATATCCTAGGGGAGAAGCTTCGAGAACAAAGAAGTATTTTGTAATGCAGGTCTGAGGGCGTTAGTTATCTTAGAGTTGCGAGAAGTCAGACACTGAACTTTATGAAGTGACTTAGTAAAAAAATAAAGCTCACTTGTATCACGTTCAACAAAACTTTTGAGTTATAAGCTCAGTCTTTGTATGTCTTTGAACTTTATTATTCAACAAATTTAGTCTTTGTATGAAGTTTTATAGTAAAAAATAAAGTGGTTGCCATATTTGCAAAAGCAAAATAAACCTATTTTATTTGCACAGATGAGAACATTTCTTAATAAAATTAAAATGTGTTATTCAAATAAAATTGACATTTGGGCGTGATAACGCAAGAGGTAGTTTTTGCTTTTACCACTGAGTTATACATTTAATTTAGTTTTCAACTTGTTTTGTGATAAGTGCATTTTACTACTAGCGCGTCTGTGAACAGTATACCTCGCTCCTTCTATGTTAGTCTCGTTACTAATAGAGAATGTATGAAAGTAACTTGATTTATTGGCAAACATATTGTATATTAAATAGTAAATAGCTCGCAAAGATGGTAGCACGAACTCAATGTCAAGCTGATCTACTGATGAATCACTCTCGTAATGATTGATGATGACGAGGAGATGAAGGTTCGAATCCCGGTCGAGTGTACTGAATAGGTTTTTTCCTAAATGGTTCACCCATCTCCCTCCTCTTAAATGTGGGTACGATTCTTCTAGATTGAATTTTTCTCTTCCCTAGCACGATAGCGTATTCATCAGTAGGTTAGATGTTCAGTAAAATGTTGTGCTAAAAAAAAAGTAAAAGGCTTAGTGGTCCAAACCAAAGGTCTAAAACAGTAAATTTAAAAATAACCTTAAATTATGTTTGTAAAAGACATGTAATTTAAACTAAATAATAGTTTAGATGGAATTTTTTTCGCTACCCGTTTCGGGCAATCCACAAATTTACAATAAGGAGGGGAAGAATGAGGTATCTAGACTTTATAGTGTTCCCGCATTTGTGTGAAAGGAACGGGGGGAAATCTTAAGAAAAAATACCTGAACGTAATTTGAACCCGAACTCCCTGTCACCAGACAATACGAGAATTGTGCCTTTGTTCATATGGTGACTTGAATGGAATTAATTTAACATATTGTAAAAATACATATGTGAGATTGGACATGAATAAACTTGCTATCTAAATAAACAATCTAAATCATATATTTTCAACGCGTCTTAGTACCTGTTCAGTTTTTACTAATTTATTAAGTTAAGCTAATGGAGAGTGAATCAGGGAAGTTGATCTTAAGGCTGGTGTCAGACGAGGCCACCTGTGAGGCACTATAGAATATTTTTATTGCTCCTTTCATATGAGGGGGTGCCACCCACCTAGTCGCGCGCGAGGGTTGACCATTTGCGACTCAATGCGCTACTTATACTTCATTACCGGTTGTTTTTCATTACAGTCTGTCACGCGACACCACGAGATGCGGCCACCTTGCAATGGAGTTTAACATTGAAGCTTTATTCATGAAATTCAACAGTATCCAGCAATATGGGGTGTTTACTCATACGATTATTATAAATGCGGATCACACCAACCGGGTCGCGAGTGAGTATCGACAAAGTGGCGCTGCAGGTCGAGCACGGATCTTTTCATTTGGAGCGTCATACGCCACGACGGGCGTAAGCATAAAGGCCATCTTTTGACGCGACGTCATAATTGCGAGCATGGAACTGGATGTCAACCGCTATAGCGTGTATGGCGACGTGTAAGCTTTGAACGGCGTTATTGTGTGAATATAGTGCGTTGGCAACCATGATAGCTGGTTTAGCTATGTCTATGATAGGGTTGGCAGCACCATGAAGTAGTTGAACACCAATCAAAATACGTATTATCTTGCCGCGAGTTTCAAAACATCACCATGTGAGTCGCAATGAACTCGATGAACGTAAATAATCTTTAGTCTTAATATTTTAATTTTAAATCAAAAATATAGGCCTATGTAGTTAAATATGGTTATAATAACGCTTAAATGTATTTATATCGATTAAGGTAGTGACGCTAAATAATAAAAACAAATGATAAATTTTATGAGTTATGATAATAAATATTTTACTTATATAGTTATAAAAACTATATACATTATAGATACAGTATCATAAAAAGTTAGTACCTAATGATTTAACAATAGACCTATATCACATTCAATTTTTTATTAAAAGTATAGTTATATAGTGTATTCAATTTGCTTTACTTCTTCCTCTGAGCATGTGCAAAGATAAATATTAGTAGGCCTAATCATCACTTTCTTAATTAATTCACAGTAATTTTTATCAATTTCGGTAGCATATCAATTATCTATCAAATTAACCACAATTATAAGTGTGAGAGTGAATGGGAGTAACTTGTGGACTAGGCCTGCATGGTTTCTCTTTCATCACCGGGAAGGTAACAGATCCACAAGAATCTGTTATCACCTCGGAATGAACTGGCATCAGTGAGAGGAGATAATGTTATTGTAAATAACTAAAGTTTCTTTACGAGTGTGGCTTTTATTCACAGCTTATGAGAGGGGACAAAATCATACAGAAAAAACTTTATCGTTCTTGCCCGAATTATTTTTTTCAATTCTACTTCTAGGTGCGCTTTGACTTTTTCTTTAAGTATCACCTATGTAAATTCACCAGCAAAATAGTTGTAGGTTATGCAGTTGAAGATCAATCGGGAATCAGACTTAGAAGCTCTGAAATTGCTGTTTTGTGTTTGTCCAGAGCAGTGGAAAACAGTTTAATAATATAAGAGATGTTCCTTCTCTTTAATTCACCTAAGATTAATCAAATTAGTGAAAGATTAATGGTTTAAGTAAACTTCCCTCAATTATATAACCATGCCTATCTTCTCAGTTGGTGTTTTGTCTAAACAATCCTAGTTTTCTACAGTTGTTGTAACCAATTTTTTATGATAGCACATGCTTTTAATGTTAATTTGGATACATAAAACAGAAACTATACTGATAATGCTATTTTTTATAATTGTTCCCTGGATTTTTAAATATAATTTTTTCTAGCGTTATTTGCTAGTTTTATCATTATTGTTTGAGATAAAAATATATACGGTTGAGGACAGCATCATATTAAAATAGCTCATAGTGAATGGTAACATCAATATAAAAATCACATCACTTTTTTTAATAGTAAAAATGCAACAGTTACAAGAATTTACATATAGTTTTTACAGCATGTCAAATTTTATTTCCGCCCTGCTTAACATTATTAACNCATATTTTATTCTAAGGAAAGTACATGTTCAAACGCACTGCCAATAGTCCATGAGCCTAACCTATTAAACATTGTTTCGTACTTACATCAAATTTCATTTGGTCTAAGATATTATATTTCCACAAAATTCTGCATAAAATTTTGTTTAATTTGGTCACAGAATTGTTTCTTTCTGCCGATTGAGGCTAACCACAACTTTCGTTAGCCTTTTGTCTTACAAAAAATCTATTGAGTTAGATGACAGTGAACAAATATAGGCTAAGACCTATTATCTTAGAAATTGTACTGTACACAAATATCTAACAGGAAATTTAACTTTTAAAACTTGTTGTCCATAAATGTGTAATACACCTTAATAAGAATATAACAGCAGGCCTATATTGAAAATGTATATAGATATTAAACATTAAAGTTTTCATAAAAGCTTTGTAGTTGTTATTATTATTAGCACCGCGTCTTACTACCCGTTCGGGTTATACGCACTTGTAGTTGTTGAAGATGGGTAATATTATTTCATTTGTCTTTATTTTAAATATACGGGTTTAATACTGTTTGGACTATAAAAGAAAGAGAGTAAAATGCTGATCTTTTTTGAGGACTTTTTCCAAATTAATACATCCATTCACTTTTCATGGCTCCAAGGAGGAATTCTACACAATTGCTTGTCTGACAATGATAAATTGTGTTTAAGTTGAGCATCGATCCTCAGCGGTATTTTCAGGAACATTGGGGATGGGTTTAATTAAGTCGTGCCTCAGTACATTCACAGTTGCCTGAAGAAAAAGAAACATAACTATAAAATAGCAATAACCTATTTCATATTGATTAAAGGCAAACAAAAATGTAACGAACCCTTTGAATTTAAAAAATAAAAACGACGCTTTTAAAATATTATATTTTAATAAACATCTGCTATAAGATGAATACAATTTTTTAATATTGTTTAAAAACTTCAGTCAGGCTCTATTTTGACATCAATCACTGTTTCCTGGGTCAGTTTTTAATCCAAGCCATATAATTCCCACTAACTACTTGCTAGGCCTGTTTTAGTTTCACATGCTCTATAATATAACTTAAGACTAATACAGGCACACAAACCAGTCCACGGCCATTAATTTATCACTATGAAAGGGTAAACCCTCATTTCACCAATGATAAATTTTCGACCATGCCGGGACTCGAAATTGGGACCCTTAGCTCAGTAGACACGCTTATTGATTGCTGAGTTAAGGTGTCAGCTCGGTCAATCAGGTTCTATAATATAAGTACTTTTGTTGTGTAATTTTACAAATTTCTCATTAGGACAATTTACCTCCACTATCCCATCATTCTCGATCAATCTATCTGGTGTAGCACCAAGAAATACCAATTGAGGGTCAGTAAAGAGACCACACCTTTCAACGTGAACATTCAAAGTTGCCTCTAATATTTCTACAGATTTGTGTTCAGTTTATTTTTCGTATTATATAGTGGTTAGGTGTTATAGATCAGTATATAAACATTGTTTTACTATATTCTCCCAGCAAGTTGCTGTAAGATGGTTACAGACTTTCTCACAATTATTATTATTAGCACCGCGTCTTACTACCCGTTCGGGTTATATGCACTTACGCTAATGTGAAATGGTAGGGAGATTGTGAGATGAAATGAAGGACCTACAGTTTAACGTGGAATCCGAACCACGGTGGAGACCTGGCATTCCCCACATTCACAAGATGTCTTGCCAGAGGTGAAGGATTAGGTAATTATTTTTATATATTATAAAATCTTCTTCAAAAATGTTTATTTTCTTAATTGGCTTTGGGGAAAAGTTTGTTTGACTTGTTATAGTTTGAACCCAGTTGTGATTCCTCACATTTCTTTAGGGGGCGATATACTTCTAGTTGTTTTTGAGCTTTTACCAGATTAGTAAATTTTCCTGGGCTTGATCCATGTATTTGTTCGTGCAGCAAATGTGAAGAGCCCAGTATTATGGCTGACAACAGCAGCTGCACATCGATCTTGATATGATCTTCGCTATGCGTGGTTGATGCGTTTTCCACCAGTCTTCTTCACAACAGCAGTGGTATAGTGCTCAGCACAGTTATTGTCTGTATTGTTCTGTACATCAAGCTGCGACAACTTTTGAAGTAGGTCCCTTCCCTTTTTAGAAGAGCTGCAGTGATATTTTTACTTTCCCATTTCAAGACAAATTATTGTCATCATGAAAACACGCGTTCAAATACTTATGATGAATCTTTAAGTTTTATTTGAACACAAACTCAAAATTGTATTTTTCGATTCTATCTGTCCCCGTGTATGTCTGTTTGTCTGTCCCTGGCCTCGGATTCAAAATGGTTTGATGGATTTTGTTCAAACTTGAAATTTTGAATTTTTAACAAAGCCCTTCTATTAATGGAAGATTGCTATTGAATGATTATTATTAGATACACATCTTTTGAAAGTGGCTTTAATGACTTTGTTTAAAATGTATCTCTTGGATTTGTTTGATATGATAAATAATTGGTTTTTGGGCAAATATTCGTTGACTGATTTTTTTTAAACTTAAAATATTTTTCAAATGGATATACTAATTTGGTTCCGAATGGGTACTTTGGTAGTGTTTAGCATATCAAATAACACTGTTTACTTGTTTTGGGGGTAAAATCTCATGGTTAAAAATTTACTGATTTTTAAAAAGCTTGAAACATTTTACAAATATCCATAACGATTTGGTTTCAAACGTGTATCTTGAGAATGTTTGACATGACAATTAACACTGTGTATTTGTTTGTGGGGTAAAATCTCATTTATTGATAGTTTACTGACGACTGATTTTTCAAAAACTTGAAATACTTTACATATGACGCTACAGCTTTGGCTTTGTAGTGAATTACATAAAAATAAACATTTTTTACTTGTTTTGGGGGTAAAAACTCATTCATGGAAAGTTTAATGATGATTGATTTTTAATAAAACAATAAAGATTTTACAAATGGTTCTAAAGATTTGGCTACAAATGGGTATCATGGTATTCTTTGATATTTCAATTACACTGTAAACCAATCTTTGGGGGGAGGGGGGGGGTGTCAGTTTACTGATGACTGATTTTTCAAACACTTGAAATATTTTACAAATGACCTTAACGATTTGGTTTAAAATGGGTTTTCAGGGAATGTTTGACATGAAAATTAATAGTGTGTATATGTTTATGAGGAAAAAAACTCATTTATGGGTTGTTTACCAATGGCTGACTTTTCAAAATTTGAAATATTTTTAAAACTCCCCTAACGATTTGGTTTAAAATGAGTATCTTGGGAGTTTTTGGAATTTTTGAAAAATCTAATAATTTTGACGATTTTTATTTAAAGTATATTTGGAAATTGTTTGACATGAACATGATAAATATATATATACACTAGTTTTGGGTGTAAATTGTTTATGTATAGTTTATGACTGATATTCATTAATTTGAGTATCTTAAAAAATGGCTTTAGCAATTTGGGTCAACATTGGTATCGGAAGACTATTTTACATATGAATAATATTGTATTTTTGTTTGTATAAAATAAATTAATTTAAGGTTAGTTTTATTAAAACAAAAAAATTGAATGTTTCGGAAACTAACCTTGAAGAGTGAATTCATAATGAGAATGTTTTATTAGATTTTCATAATAAATAGAAATAAGTTTGTATTCATACACATAAATAATTTTAGGGTAGTTTACAAATAATTTAGTTTTGAAAGTTTGAATTTCTTTAAATATATTTGAAGAATTTGGGTTAAAAATCTATATATAAAGAGTGATTATTGTGATTACAGGATGATTTGTTTATTTTTATGAGTAAAACGTTAATAGGGGTAGCTTATTAAAAACACATTTTTCGAAATTTTCCTCGAAGATTTAATACACAATATGAGAATACATGTGAGATTCTGTTGTACCGTTTATTTTTCATTCTGTTTGGGTCAAATATACAACACATTTTTGGTGGTCTGCAAATATATGATTGAAGCTGTTTAGTATGTCATTTCTTAAATCAAATATGAAACTCATTCAATAGTCCCGTTTCATTCATGTTGTATTTTGCAACTTTAATTACTTATAACTAAGCGTTTTAAATACATGTTCTATGTTTAGTTACAGAATATTGAAAAAAAAGTGCTAAGAGTAAAAGATACCAACAAAAACACAATAATGTATAGCTTAGAAAAATTATCATGTAGAAGTTATATATTCCGGCTACTTAAAAAAGTAGCCTATATGAAGAATGAAATACACCAAAATACAAGGACTTATAGATGAGTATGTTATTGTCAAAACTATGAATCTTCAATAGTTTGCTAACGTATATATTTTCGTTCCTCCACTATCTCTCAGATACAAACTAGAAGGCCATTGAGCAACACCCTTTATAACAGAAACTTCCCTCCAACCTCTTTTCTGTTACTCGAAATATTTCCGGGAAAACGTTCAAGCACTAATGGGGTATATCCATAACAGACGGGAAGTAAAGTGACCTAACTCACGCACAATTTTTTAATACTTTTACGTAACTTTTGTTTTACCAGGATTTCATTATTTAATTAAAATAGTAAAAAAATAATAACTGTACCGATGAAAACTTAAAACAATGTCTATGAGAAATTACTTGTCGAAAATTTAAATTTCCTTTTCACCACAATGTTAAAATTAAAAAAAACTGTTTTAGTCACTATCATAATATATGTTTTTAAATTGTATAGTTGATTTTATTTGAAGTGTAATAAGTCATGTGTTTTAAGTGCTTTAATACCTTTAATATGATACAAGAATAAGATTGTTATCATTTATAGTAGTTGAGAAAACCTGGCAATAAGATTAATCTTAAGTTAAATGGGTGTAATGCAGGTTGCGTCAAGTGTAAACCTCACTTATGGAGTTTGAGATATAAAAGTTGTTATGCTAGAAAAGTGTTGAGTGTGACCTCCCCATTTTCCTCCTTTACTCTTCATATTTTATTCCCCTACTGTTTCACAATAAAGTAACTACAAAGGGAATAAACACGGTATGTCGATGGTTTTTATTTTATATTACACTGCCCCGAGATTAAAAACGTGACATTGTCATCGAAATGTTGATTAAAATGGAAGGTAAAATCCAAACAAACAAGAGCAGACCAAAAAATAAAAAATAAAGAGAAGAAAATCCCACAGGGAATGAAATTATATAAATAAGCTAACGTCAGCTCTCGCGTAATAATATTACAAAGAGAGTTGCATTAAATAACATCAAAGAAGGTAAACTTAACTGACAGTTGACAGACGAAAACCTTCTTTTTTATTAAGGTTGATTCACACCCAAGATAATGTTTTGCGTGACAACACGAAATGGTTTGTGTTTAGGTGTCCTTAAGTGTCACAGTAGTAATAATTGCAATTTGTATTCATTGTATGGCATTGTTTTGTCTTTATATCAGATGATTATTATTCAACATAAAGGTGAGACAAGGACAGAAGACTGAAATTACGGGTAACGAAAAAGAATATCAATACTTTCTCATATATAGAGAGTATAGTAAACATGTTTGAAATCGAGATTTTTATGTGCCCCAGAAACAAAAAATGTGGTCTTCCAATTACGTTTGTCCGTCGTCTGTATGTCAGATCTAAGCAGACGTCGTATCGTGGTGCGTTTTTGTCTTCTACTTTGAAAATCAATGGAATTAAAATCATTGAAATAGTTTTACTATATTTTGAAAAATAAAACCAAATTAAAAATGAATATTTTTTAAAATAAAATAAAAACTATTTCCTAATTTTGTCTTGTCAAGTGAAGAATGTAATAAACATCAATTTGGATCGATTTTTGCTTTGAGCTTAATCTTGTATATTCCGTTCACGATAGGTTGTTACCTGGATGACAGTTAGAAAATCATATGTTTAGGTTTTGGGTTGCCAACACTTGTAAAAGATCACAGTTTTGTTATAAATGTAAAGATCTTTAATTACCTATTATGAATTAAATTTAAAATAACGTAAACTTAAGTTTTCTCATACTATTTCATTTTTTTTAATCATTTCTTTTTATCCAACTCGAAATGATATTTTAAACATAATTAAAAGTACTTATTTTTCGTTTTGGAACGTTAGTGATTATGTTTAACATATTGCACACATCAATACCTTTTATTTGGAAAAGAGAAAATTCTTGTCATTTTTTTACATACATTAAATGATTTTATGATTATTTTATCGTATTTTGAAATATTTAACTGAATAAAATATTTTCATCAACTGGGTGTCTGCATCATTGTAAAAAACTTGTTTACCGTTATGTTCAGTCATATGGATTAAATTCGTCAGTCGCCATTTTAAAGCTATGTTTGTTAGAAGTTTTTGTGAAAGTGGTGTGAATATTTTTTTAAGTGGAATAAAACGATAAATAAACTTTGTGTTCGTCCTCAAATAAATATATAAATAATATTGGCCTAAATTACTGTGGATAACTATCACATTAATATATTACCATCTGTTTTCATTACAGTCATCCAAAGTGATAGATGTTATCTGTTGGCGTAGTGATATATTAGGGATTACTTCTAGTAACATTTCGAGCTGTCATCCAGGTAAACTTAGCTCATGAATGACTTATATATATATAACTTCTCAGTTAGTGAGTAGTTATGAGAGCTTTTAAGGTGGGGGATGTAGGGAACGCGAGAAAAAGGCAGTGTTTTATGCAGTTTTTATGTATAAACATTTTTTTATAAAAAAATATTGCTCCAGCAGAAACATATAGTTTAGTGTTATTCACATTGTGATACCAACAGTTGTTGAATAACTGTCATGAGTATAGTGACATTAGATGAGAAACTTTTTAAATGAAGATAAATGTTGTCATTAAATTCCAGGACATACTTGACAGATATTCAACAACTGTTGGTATCACAATGTGAATAAAATTAAACTCTATGATTCTGCTGGAAAAATATTTCATTTCTTTTGACCAATAAAATAGTTTCGTTATAAAAACTGAAAAAAAAACTGACTTTTTCTAGCGTCCTCTACAATCCTGATTTGCCAGTAAATTAGATAAAAGATTATATGTTAACCAGGTAACCAATCAAAGTGCTGATGTTATTTAAGTATTAATGTGACAGCACCGTAATGAGGGTCACTTTAATATTTATTTAGTTTTTATTTTAAAATAACAATTTATTCAATTTTTATTTTATTTTTAAATGTGGTAAAATTGTTACACAGATCTGAATTGCTTGGTTGTTTTTTGAATAGAATAAATGATATTAAACCACGATGCGACGCCTGGTTCAACCTATGGTTTTTTTAAACACCTTGTCTTACTACCCATCCAGGATATATTATTTTATACTAACTACGCCAATGTGTCAGGGAGGAGGAACGTAATACTTAGCACCACATACTACTACCCGTCCGGGTTATACGTTAGGAGGAAAGTAGAATTTTGTAGAAGTGTACCTGGATTTGTGTGTAGGGAAGGATTTCAATTTAGGAAAAAGTACCCTCAGTACACCCACCCTGGTTTCGAAACCCGTACACCCCGTCGTCTGTAGTTTCAGTCTATTGCGAAAATGACGACTTAGACCATGCGGTTGTTGAAGCAGACTCGAATTGTGCTACTTACCTAAGCTAAGGACTATTTGAAGGGTAAGACCAGCTCATAAAAGGATATCCTGTGACTCTCATATCAATGAACAAGAAAGCTTATCAGAAGCTATATAAATGCCCTGGTGCCCATCTAATGTTTGTTCATCCAGGAAGAAAACAGCGTCAAAATACGTCTGGTGGGTCGGTTCGGTGGCAAGTTTATTACTGGGAAGGCCCAACTGTCCACACACACACACACACACACACACACACTAAGTGTCCCATAAAAGAGATGGTAATAACACTTCCGAAAGGGCTTACTTAAGTTTACTGCCAGAAGCATCAAGGGTAGCGAGAGACCCCCCTCCCATCCACGCAGCCACTTGGTCGAGGACGTGAAACCTGAGAGTACAATCTACCTTCATATCTTGGAACATAAAGGAATCTTTAATAGTTCATAAACCTTTCCAATTCTCTCCATCCCCTCGTTTTATCTTACCTTCTTTGTCTTTGACAGCTTCCTCCACTCATTTGGATAGAAGTGAAGAAGAAGAGAGATATTTATCTTGAGTTTGAAACGACCCACTATTCGCTTGGCATATCAGATACATTTATCAAGTCCTGTATTCCAACTGTATGACATAAATTTATGTCTTACTAATTTGCCTCCATATACCTAAACTACGTACTTGCTACGTTCATCGAACAGCTCACAAATATATATAATAAAATACTGGCCATTGTTGCAAAACCCAAGTGTCGCCTTCAGCTTTCAGACTCTCAACTTATCAACATTTATCAAATTAAGGCCGTAGACGATCATACACAATACAACACGGACCCTGCATCAAATCGTCCTGTTTCTATGTGATTGTTTTTTTTAAACTTGAAATAGATTAAAATATTTTAACGATTTTGATTCAAATGCATATCTAAGATTTTTTTGACATGATCAACATTACATTAACATTAGTTTTGGGCAAAAATTCGTTGAAGGGTAGTTTACTGATGGGACATTTTTGAACTTTCAAAATATTTCTAAAATTTCTCAACCGATTTGGTTTAAAATGTCTAACTAGGGATTGTGTGGCATGAAAAACTACACAGTATACTTGTTTTTAGGGTAAAAACTCATTTATTGGTAGTTTACTGATGACTGGTTTTTTAAAAGCTTGAAGTACTTTACAAATGGCTATTAGGATTTAGTTCCAAATGGATATCTGGAAATAATTTTCTACGATAAATAAGAATATGTTTCTATTTGTTATATTACAGATAATTTTAGTTAAGTTTAAAAATAACTTATTTTGAATATTTAAATTTTGTTAAAATATTTAAACAAATTTGGTTTATAGTTTAGGAATAGAAAGTTTTTTTAATGGCGTTGTTTATTGTGCTATAGTTGTTTATCTCAGTAAAATTTAGATTTGTGTAATTTACTGAAAACCTACTTTCAAACATTTTCTTCAGTGCTATAATACACAATAGGAGGAAGCTAGTGTTATTGTGTCTTACCATTTATTTAAAATCACATTTAACACTCTCACTCGTGTCGTATCTTTATTTTAATTTGAAAATGCTGGCATAAAGAAAACTAAATTTATTCACAATACTTCGGATTGTTTCGAACCAAACATGATATTTTGATAATAAATAATGTTCTCCACCTCACAATATTTTTCATTTATTTCTTAATGCACTTTGTTATTTGTGTTATACGTTAAAAATGTTGAAAACATTAATTATTATTGCCATTTATATGAATACTATCAAACCCATTTTCATGCTACATTTGATTTTAAGGTTTTTAACGAAAAACATCAATCATTTATGAAATATTTCAAAAACACAAATCAACCATCTAATCAACATTTAAATTTAATTAAAATTTGTTATCGTTTGAAATGTAAAAAAATAAAACACAAACTATCAATCATCGCGTTTACATTACTTGATATCGTTACTCTAAATATTTAATTTATTTTTAAAATGTATAATCACCATGTTTTTTTATATTGGCTCTTTGCTTCCCGTATAAAACTGATAGCACCATCCTGTGTTCATGATAAAAATAAAAATAAATCTTCTTTTTACTCCAATAATGTAATAAACCAAACAAGTAGACCAGTGTGAACAATTGATCCCTTAAATTGTTCCAGTGCTTTGTGGGATATTTTAATTAATAATTACTGTATTTCAGCTTTAGCTATCAGCATTGGTGGTTTCATTCTAAATTAAAATAAAATACTCTTGAGTGGCCGCATGGTCCAAACCAAGGCAACACTTAATGGGAAGGTCGGGGTTCGAATCTCGGCCGAGTTTTTTAAGGGTGGTTTTCCATAAATGGTTCTCCCCTTTCCCTCCACGTAAATGCGGGTATACTTCATCTAAATTCAACCTTACTAATCGCGTGAATGGGTAGTAAGAGGTGGTGCTAATAAAATAATAAAAAATATCTAGAATTATTCCTTGCAGTCGTCCAATTAGCGATTGGGTCTGACTGTGCGCCGATAACAACTTATCCGGTCTACCTCGGTTATCTTGTGGTAAAGTGCTTGTCCCAGGAACCGATGTTCGTGGGTTCAAACCCTGCCGAGATCAATGATTTTTTTAGCGATAAAAAACTGTAGCACATTTTCATTCAAAGAGGTATAAATTCGTCGGTACCATTTCGATTCTGGTGCGTAAGAGAACCCTTAAAAATATGTAAAATTGGTAATTGGTAAAATTGGTAAGCCTTTTCACTCTCGCTTATAGAAATTCTCGTGTGCGTATATATTCAGTCGATTCAGGAAGTGCACGTTAAATACCTCCAATAAAGGTATAATAAAATAACAACTTCCCGGCTTGTTGGTTGTAGGTGCCCACTCCCACCCGGATGCCCGCGGCGCGGCGTGGTATGAGTGACAGCGCCATTGTGTCATCCAACCAGCAACCATAGAGCGACCGACGCGTGGCGTCACCATGAAGGGGCGCCACCAGTTCCGGCGCCGGTTCAGTCTTCAGCCTTCTTTCCTCAAAGAGGAGCCCGAGGACGACCGGCATCACCACAACAACAGGTGAGGGAGAGGAGGGAGGAGCTACTCCCCAGGCGAGAATATATGGCACTACAACAGGTGAGGGAGAAGAGCTACTGCCCGGGCGAGAAGATGTGGCTTTACAATACCGGGTGAGAGGGAGGAGAGGAGCTACTCCCCAGGCGAGAAGATTTGGCACCAAAACAACAGGTGAGAGGGAGGAGAGGAGCTACTCCCCAGGCAAGAAGATGAGGCTTTACAATACCGGGTGAGAGGGAGGAGAGGAGCTACTCCCCAGGCGAGAAGATTTGGCACCAAAACAACAGGTGAGAGGGAGGAGAGGAGCTACTTCCTAAGCGAGAAGATGTGGCTTTACAATACCAGGTGAGAGGGAGGAGAGGAGCTACTCCCCAGGTGAGAAGATGTGGCACCAAAACAACAGGTGAGAGGGAGGAGAGGAGCTACT
>CABFOW010001993.1:72521-118752 GCA_902141385.1 Timema californicum
GATGTGGCACCACAATAACAGGGGAGGAGGGAGAGGAGCTACTTCCTAAGCGAGAAGATGTGGCGTGCACGGGAACCAATGAGGCTGTCTGGGCAGTGGAGAAAGAGGAGGTAGATTGTTAGGTCTAACAAGAATATAACTAATTATCCCAAAAAACGGAATGCCGCACCCATAAACAAGATCGTATAATCGTTGTACTGATAATGCTATATAATCCCGTCTTAGAAACCCAGCACTTAATTCCAATGAAGTACAAAATTCATTTTAACTTATAAAATGTATTCATACGCCAGCTAATGTGATCAATACTAATACCTATAAAATAACCTGCATTATACTATTCCTAATATTCGATTCAGAGTTAGAATAGTTTAACGGGTCACTCTCGTGTTAGAATGGACTGCCAATGACTGGAAGATTGGGGTTCGAGTCTTGGTCGGGTGAAATAAGGGTGGTTTTTCATACATATCTCGCCACTCTCCTAACACTTAAATGAGGGTGCATATACTCTAAAATGCAACTTTCCTCACCCTTGTTCGAATAACGGAAGTGATGTATGCGTACAACCCAAAATGGTACTAAGACGCAGTTTAAAAAATCAGACAAAAACAACTTATTTAGTGACCAGTTGGTCTAGGGGTAAGCTGTCAGACATCGGTGCTGGGGGTCCGGGGCTCAATCCTCAGTCCCGGCACAGATTTATCCTTCTTTCACTTCTGACAAGACGTGTATGAATCACAACATGTGAGTGTGAGGAATGCCAGGCCTCCACCGTGGTTTGGATTCCACGTTAAACTGTAGGTCCTCCATTTCATCTCACAATCACCCTACCATTACACATTAGCGTAAGTGCGTATAACCCGTGCGGGTAGTAAGACGCGATGCTAATAATAATAATAATAGTAATAATAATAATAACTTATTTCATTAATTCTTTCTTTAGAGCTTTTTAATCCCTTTAGCTGGCTACTACTCTCCTTCCATGCAACACAGAGACGGACATGACGTGTGGATAACATGTTTCCGGTAATTTCAAACCATCTGTGAGGGACCCAATTAAAAAGTGCAAAGCGTTGATAGAGCGAGGGTAAGCGGGAAACGGAGTGATCAGTCCGCGCAGAAAAATGAAACGGGCACGACGCAGTTTCAAGAAAGTGGCGTTGCTCTTTAGGTATAGTAGAAAGACGATAAGAAGGGCATTGTGATAAATTATTATAATTAGCACCACGTCTTACTGCCCGTTCTGGTTATACGCAGGCATTGTGATAAAATAGTTACAACATTTACCAAGCACCATTTTCAGGAATTCAGGTCAAGTGATACGTTGTTGTCTATTTTGATATACATGATGTACCATTACCTTAGTGGTGGGCAGGAAAATAAAATTATTAATAAAGTTAATAAAACAAGTGTCCCATTGGGCCTTGTTTCCGAGTTACAGTCATGTTTGTTAAACGGCTCTTGAATATTTGCCATGAGCAGAATAGAATTTGTTGAGAGACTTTTAAATGAATAGAACAAGATATAAAATTTCGCAATGTACAAGACCAATATTTAAAAAATGTTTGGATCACTATGCATAGAAAATTGAAGCAGTGTTTTATTTTGACAAAAACTGCCAAATTACGGACCTTAGCTAGTGTACCTCTTCCATCCCACAGGGAGAGAAGTCCTGATGCTTCTTTTTGCTCAGTATCTGACCATGTTTTCAGGTCGGAGCGTCACGACGAAGTGAACCAGGCCGGGGTGATCGCCTCCAGCACCCCGGGGGCGGTGCGTCACAAGATAGTTATGATGGGGGCCGCCAAGGTGGGCAAATCCTCGCTCATCTCCCAGTTCTTGTACGGTACCTTCTCGCCCAAGTACAAGCGCACCATCGAGGAGATGCATCATGGTGACTTCAACGTGGGGGGCGTCAGTCTCACCCTTGACATCCTGGATACGTCAGGTATAAAACCTTCACCTTGTTTGTCGACATACCTAATAGGTTGTAGTTGATTGTCTGTTGTCAACATCCCTTTTTCTCAACTATTACAAAGCATACAGAGATGAATAAGGTATCAGTGGATAGGATTTTTTTACCGACTTCTGCCATAGCATACTCGGTTTACGTTAAAACACAGTGTTTGTTTAAAATTCAAGTTAAAAGAAAAACCTAACAGTATTTTTTTTATCAACTACTGAAAATAAACTCTCTTTGCTATTTTATGTATACACATTGCCGAGTACTTAATTTCAACAAACCAACAAAATACTAAAATATTGGGGGGGTGGAGGGGGTGGTCAATGTTAAATGTACGAAAGTTTCGCAATGATTTACTGATATATATATTTATAAATATTAGTAAACCCTTGTGAAACTTATATATAAGATTCAGCCGCGTATGTGTGTGTAGACCTGTAGCCGCTCCGCGGGGACAGCACGTTTCCCGGGGTGTACCTTGCAGGTTATCTACACGTCATACCCGCATTGAGATGAGGTGATGATATTTATTATGAAGGTGTAGAGCCACGAGTGACTTTAAACCTAACTTAAGCCTAATTAACCAAACCCCTGGTGACCATTGGGATAGTTCCTTTTCAGTAAAAATATCCATAGTACAATCCGGGAATCTAACCCAGGATCTCTAGGTTCGTAGCCAGGTGTACTGACCACTAAACCATGGGGTGGATCAACTTTATGGATACACCAGGTAGATAATGTAAACACCATCATAATTATCTCACGGATTCCATACTGTTACTCTTTATTTATTTTTAGCACCACGTCTTACTACCCATTCAGTCCATACAGTTTATACTAATTACGCTAATATTTTAGGGATAGTAAAGGTTGTATGTAGAGGAAGTGTATCCACTTTTTCGTGGAGGTAGAATGGAAACACATTTAGAAAATGACCATCCTCAGTTCACCCAACCGGGAATCGAACCCCGATTTTCCCGTCATCGGTGATAGTGGCACCTCAGACCATTCGGCCATGGAAGTAAGTATTATTATATTTTATATTTTGATATTAAGAATATATTTCTTGTAAACGTGTTAGTTTCAACGAGTGAATGTGTTTTCCATCTCAGAAAAACCTCTACACTAATTTATTCAGACAATAACTCGAAGAATGTTGGAAGAAAGAGATGAGAGTAATGGAACCAGGCCAACTTAATCGAGAATTGGCACGCTAATATTTATAGTACAATTACTTGTACGGAACACATTTTTCAAGATTTAATAAGAAAACCAATTCTAACATTAAAAAGGAGGAAATAAAAATAAAAATATTGAATAATAAAAGAACAGTTTTAATTTATAACGTGATTAAACTACGACTTAATTGACTTGACCTAAATAGCCTAGGTAATTTATTGTAAGACTTTACTTTATTATTCCTATTATTCTTAAATAAAGTAATTAAGTAAAGTAATTATAGGTAGTAAGACGCGGTGCTAATAATAATAATAAAGTAATTTGATCACATGTTTATGTTCGGAGATGATTCTCTTCAGTAATGTATATACTCCATTCACGGTAGGAATTACTCTCTGAAAGGTCTTTTTTCCTACCAATACCCTACTATATAATAGATTTCTGGTAGGGAAAAATGCCTTTCAGAAAACAATTCCTATGGTGAACGGACTTTACATATGTGGCCAAAGAGTTTATATACAGAATATTCGGAAACTCATAGCCCAAAATGCACAAATGGCTTGGTTGAACCAAAATTAATACAAAATCCCTACACACGTATATCCTGAAAACTATGCAAATACTATTAGAATGTGTTCAAAGTGTTGGCGTACAGCGCCAGGAGAGCAAAGCTGTTCAAGCATGCGTGTACAACAAGTTGCATAGTAGTTAGGAGCGTGGTACTGCACATGTAATAATGGCAAGTCCTTTCTGTTATGTAGGACCGTTAATGATGACCCTCAGAACGTATTCTCATTTATAGATGGACTGGTGTGTTGTTTATTATTAATTGTGGTATGTTCCGCTGCCGTGCTCCTAGATGTTGAGGTGTGTAGTGCCACGCGCCTAACTCTTATGCAACCTGTCATACACGTAGGCTTGAACAGCTGTGCTCCCCCGGCGCTGTACGCCGAAACTTTGAACAATTTAATGTCATTACCATAATTTTCTGGATGTAAGCGTATGGGGATTTTGTATTATATTTGGTCCAAACAAATTATATGTGCAGTTTGGGCGATGAGTTTTCAAACAACCCGTATACAGTACCCTATCAACGCTAAAGTGGATTAAATTCTTCTAAAACTATCTTACTCATCCCTACCACTTTGTTTAAGTAGTTAACAAACTCAGTAGACCATGTTATTGGAAACGTGGTCTAAATGTCAACCTCATTACGTTTAGCTTGCCAGTGACAAGGAAATAAGTGTTTGAGTCCCGGTCGGGGATATTTAAATATGTGTGTTTTAAAAAATATTTTCCCTTTCTCTCCTGCAATAAAAATGGATGGATTTTCTATAAATTCTACCTTCTTCGTCTCTTTCCCATTGACGAAAATAACGAACGGGCAGTAAGAAACTTTGGAAAAAAAAGAGCCCTATTTTGTATGTTGACCCAAGAAAAAGTCCAAGAAATATGATTTTAAGCATTCATATATTATTAAAAAAATCTAAATTACCAGTAAAAGAATAGACTTATGTTACATTAAATATTTAATTACATGAAGGCTGTAGATACAAGACTCGCTTTGCTTGTTGGGGGCTCCACCCACAAACCCCAGTGTGTTTTATTTGCAAGTGGATGTAAACTAATGTAATTCCGGAGCCGTTTTTTGATAGGTCTTACCGTTTAGCCACAAGAGACCTCCAAAGAAAGGTCCGCACCAACTTTAAAGTTACTCCATAGCTTTGAATTGATTTCGAAGGTTAAAAATTATATTTTTTAACTTTTTTTAATGTATTGTCGGTTAGAGGCTAGAAGCTATAAGTTTGCCATATTTCAAGTTTATAGCTCATCTGGAAGTGGGTAAACATTAATGTCAGTGAGTGAGTCAACCATGTGGCTTTATAGTAGTATAATTACATTAAATAATTGAAAGTCTCATGGGCCATTTTAAGAGTATGAAATGAGGATTGGATTTTAATAAATTGGCCCAAAAATACTTGTTCAAAAACAAACATTAGCCTGCTACTTTTTATTTCTCTATTTGCAGATAAGGCTGCTTACATCAGTGACGTGTCGTTGAGTGTTTATGAAGTAATCAGATTTTTATAAAGCTGTACCCATGATATTTTATCACCCATTTGGTCCCCATTTGACCATTCATACATAGGTTCTGCTCTACACACCTCACGTGGGAATGTATTTCCTTTTATCAGTGTTTTACTAAAGCCTCGTTTATCTCTATACACAAAATGTTGGCCAACATGATCCTAACAAGTTGTGTTACCAAATGAACGCATTCATCATTTGTTGATGTTGGGCAAGCTGATCAGTGACAGCATGTTGTGTTAGCTCAATTGTTAATAATAGTATAGCCAGTACAACATGTTGGTTGACTTTGGAAATTCCGCGCATGCGCTATAGAGTTGAGTCAGTCTCTAGCTTGAGTGACGCACGTGTTTTGTTTTGAGAATAGTTTAACATCTTGTTTTACACAGTTTTGTGGTCATGGTGTGGAACAAATCGAAAACAATTAAACTAATTAAGTTGTATCAAAAGTATTCTGTTATTTGGAGCGCTACCGCGGCGTATCACGAGAAATCAAATAATCTAGGAGATGCAATTAATAGCAGCAGCTAAGGTTTTTGAACCCTATAGTTTCTTCCGTTTTGGTTTTTCTGCCAGTGTACAATTCCTGCCACAGATGAATGGAGAAATGGCATGTCATATGTATTTTTGCTTGGCCAGAAAAGTGTTGACTAATTAAAAACTAGAGGAGGGCCCAGGATGTTGCTCCAACAAGTTGGCATAGTTAAGCGTGGTATACTTTTCCCTGTATGTTAGCTCTCAGCATGTCGGGTCCAACATTTTACATAATAAACAAGGCTTTAGCGGGGAGAACTCACCGAAAATTTAAGACGTATTATAGCATTAGCTAGTACGCTAATGTTACACACTAGCTAATGCTACAGTATAACTAATCAGGATCGTGTAGATAAAGCGACTACTCTAACTGCCAGCGAAGGGTAGGTTCTGTCTTGGAAACCAGTTGCCCTGAGTCATCACCTGTTCCGTTGTTCAAACAATGCCGAGGGGATGTTCACAGGATCGTACGAGTTTCCCGCCATGAGGGCCCTGTCCATCTCCTCGGCGGAGGCCTTTGTGCTGGTGTATGACATCACAGACGCCGACACGTTTGAAGAGGTGCGCACCCTGAGAGACCAGATCCACGAGACCAAAGGCAACACCGCCGTGCCTATCGTGGTGGTGGGAAACAAGGTGGACCTCGCCGAGGAGGGGAGCAGACAAGTGAGTAAAGGTGGGAGGTGCGGGTATGTTTTCTTTCATCTTGTTTCTTCCCACCATGTCTCACTATTCATCAGGGCTATATACACACACACACATATATATATATATATAATACAAATTATGATAATAAGGAATGAGAACGGTAGAACCTCAGAGATAACGTTGCCACATTTGTGTGGAGGAAATATGACAATTAATCTTGACAAAACCACCCCCAGTCCACCAGAACTGAATTCTAACACCAATAACCCTTTAACCGGCAATCCAAACTAAATGAATTTGACATTTAGACCACGTGTCCACCAACGCAGATCTTTTTTGAGAATCAACCTCAAGGGTTATTGATTTTAAAATACAAGGGGGAAGGGATGGGAAGGGTGTTTAATAGGAACCACACCAGATAAGATGGTAGAACCCACTGTGAACCTCAGTAAAAGAAACCCATTCCGCTTGAAATTCGAGCCCTTATTTAACATGTCACGCATGAGTCGAGCAAGTTGGAACTGAGCTGATCTTGCCTTTTCTAAGATGTCAGTTAAGGCCAACCTCCATTTAGGATATGTATCCATTATAAGATTGAATCTTCAGGGTAAAAAAAAAAGGAACACGAGTCAAGGTCCCCACATTTGCATTTTTTAAGACAAATTGTTGGCTGAAACACTTCAAGTATTTCTTCAGTATATCAGTTTAGTTTAATTTTCTACATATCTCAACAGTTTTTGAATATTTTAAATGAGCATCATGGAATTTTAACGAGATTATTTCTGTTCGTTTAATTATTTTATCTTCCAATACCAGTATGCTTATGATAGATACTAAGGAACTGTTAAGATTGTTTTGAACTTAAGATGATATACTTAGTTCGTAAATTGATAAATGACAATTGTACATGGGAATTGAGCCTTTGTCCATATTTCATTTTTCAATTTACGAATATGACACTTTATTATCGTAACCTAAAGATAATTTTCATTTTCTATGGTTTGTGATTCGTGTACAGTGAATTTTATCAGTGTTAGATTTCTCCTATGTGACTACTTTATTTATATTGGCCAAAAATGTTGTTCACCATAAAAACTGCAAGAAAAATCTGGCCTTAAATCACTTTACCTTCCATCCAGCCTTAATCTTTTATTATCATATTCTGTAAATTAAAAAATGACACCCGGACACGGAAATTGAACCTGGGATCTTTGGTTTAGTATGCCAATGCTTTAACTTCTTAGCTATCCAGAGCTCACCCCATGTTCAGGGCCATTCTTCACTCATAGTTTAAGGTAGAGTCTATAAAAGACGTGCGTATATCGTCAGCTACATATGAACGATTAATTAAGATCGCGAGATATCAGATAACGCAGCCATCTTCAACTCACGAGGTTTTTATGCTGCCAAAGTACAATGACAACTGCACGAATGTGCATACATTATGGATTAAATAGCCAAGCCATTATATTTGGACTATCATGTTATCTAATATTCTAATTCATACATAAAATGAAAATTCGAATTTCTGGAAAAAACTAATTCAACTCATCTATTTTATAAACATATAATTTTTTTTTGCAGGTCGAGTTTTCGACAACAGAATCCGTAGTGACGGTGGACTGGGAAAACGGATTCGTAGAGTCGTCGGCCAAGGACAATACCAATGTGACCCTGGTGTTTAAGGAGCTCCTTGCTCAAGCCAAGGTCAAGTACAACCTGAGCCCCGCGCTCCGCAAGAAGAGGCGCCAGTCCATGGCGAGGCATTCCATCTCAGAAGGGTCAACGGCGTCCCCCTCGACGCATTCCATCATCCCTTCCCCTTCGCAGTTGCAGCATCTGGAGCAGATCAGGGAGCGCCACAGTGGCAGTAAGAGGAACTCTTGCACCCTTTCGTAAAGAGCTTCTTCTCGTCGGTGGTCTTCTTCCGCGTGGATTTCAGTGTGGATGGATACATTTGGAGTATTCTGACGTCACAGAAACATGACGTTTTGATAATGTGGACTCTCCAACGACGGTGCAACAAACTCTTTCGGCGTGTCGTGAGACTATCTCAAACATTCCTTAATTATATCAATTATACTTCCTCTAACAAACGGGTTCAAGCATAATTGATTCCTATGTGTAAAAATAAAATATGAGTCATAAAATAAGATGAGTCTTGAATTTTTTTATAACCATGCCATGGCACTTAAGAAAATTCATTTATAAGAGAAAACGTATTGTGTTCAACTTAATATTTTTTCCCACCAAAAATCTCTCATTAACTAAATTTATAAACAGCATTGAACCATACGTTAAAATGTTTTGTTTTTTAAAGGAAAAACCTACACGTTTATATTTTCCTGAAAATTTCACCAGGTATAAAGCATTGCTTCTTTACGTGTAATTCATTAAAATTCCCCTGATTTAAATTCATTTTTGTAAACTTATTCTTAATTACTTTGGTAATCACAATATGAATTGTATCCTCCACGGACAAGCTGCTCGACTGAATTGTATGACATGAAACAAGCAAATTAAACTGTTATTGTAAGTTGTATCTCAACCATGAAATTATAAAATCTTCATAAACTGTATATCATCCTCATGGATTCATAAAAATACTTTACGCCATTTTCAGAATAAAATATAAAAATATATGATGAGGCAGTGAAATAACACAAATTTACTATCAATTATGTCTTTCTTTATTATCTACATAGAAATGGAAATGATTGAGAAATTTTTCAAGTTACCAAAATAATTTCCTACTTATTTTCTTAATGTGGATCAATAAAGCCTAACAGTTTATTCAACAAAGATTATCCTAAATACTTAAAAGGACCTGAATGTTTTTCGTAATTGAAGAACTCAAGTAAATATTAATATATTTTTTTTCAAGTTTAAGATACATAATCGTTTACATTTCCAAAGTCTGTTCTTAAAATATCTACTTGAGAACTTGTTTAAGCGCGCTACAGGTCTTAATAAGACTGAACATAAAAATATATAAATATGAATCAAATAGCCAAAGCTATTATTTATGCATTTTAGTGAGGATTACTCCATGATAAATATATAAATAGTTGAACCACCGTTGGAACACTAGCTCACAGTTGGAAAAAGCTAATAGACCTCGTTTTCGTATGCTAAGTCATGTGATGTGGATTGGCTATTTTTAATAAATTGTATGAATATGAATAGTTGTCAGATAAATATTCTGATCTTTTATCAAGGTTTGGATACGACCAGTAGTTATTTTTATATACTCTAGAATGTTATTTCTATGCTAATCCTACTATATATTGACAAAATCTAATTAATTAATTAGAAATAAATTAATAAAAGGCAAAACGTTACAATACATGTACGTTATCACGTGTAAACCACAATACAACCATATGTATATATATCAGCTTATTGAAGTTGTGGCTCATGTATAATGCCAAGGTAAACAAATCTTGATGAGACTGTACCAAAAAATAGTTATACTCTCCAACTTAGTATCAAACTTAAATATTTTATATTATTTAAATTGAGAAATGACACCTGGACATGAAAATTGAACTCGGGACCATTGGCCTAGTACGATAATGTTCTAACCACTGAGCTATACAGGAATTGTTCCGTGCTCAGAGTCATTCTTCCCTCATATGTTAAGGCAGTGTCTTTCTAGTCATACCCATACATTCATTAATTACTTTATTTTGTGTGTTTGTTTGGTCAAATAGATATTGAAGGAGAAGAAATAGTTTACCAGTACAGTCCTATCAAGCTTATATTGCTTTGGTAATAAACATGATCCATAACGGAATATATGTGAAGTGCCAAATACTTGGATTAAAATTTCGTAAAAAAAAAAAATACTCAGGAATGGAAATTAGGCCGGGGGGCGGGGTGGGTACGCTGGTATCCCTTCTCCCCAAAACTAGTCCTATAATGTTTGTATAAAAAAATCCTACCCTCAACTCTTTCTCTGTTTACCCCAAATTCTGAGACCTACGCCCAGTTTTTTATATCTCCAACAAATTGTTTAATCTATAATATTTCGTTACAATTATTATTATTATTATTATTATTATTATTATTATTATTAGCACCCGTTCGGATTATAGGCATCGTTACAATTAATAGATTACTAGATTATAATTATATTTTGGTTCTTTTATCACTTTAATAAACAAATATTCATGAATTTCAAGATTAATAGATTTTATCATACCAAATATATAATTAAATTATGTATCTGTATTATAAATAATAGCTTATCCTATGGCTCTGAAATTATAATGATACAGCCTAATTAATAAATGTGGTTAATTATTTATTTTTTATTTTATTCAAATCTAATATGTTTATTATAAACAAACAAACTTAAACATGAACAGATTTTAAAAAATTACAAATATATTTGTTTCTTATAGTTATATTTACAGTGCAATGTTTAATGCAAAGTGTCAAACATGTTGAATTAAAATAATATGTTGCTGCAAGCATTATGGTATTGAACTTGTCAAACAAAACATGTATTTAAATTATTTATGTTTTATGCCATAGTAATTCTGAGTGTATATGTGTGTGTCTGTCTTCAATGTTTCTGCGATTCTAACAACTTCTGTTTTCTCTCCGTGGCAGCAGTGTCTTTTGCTTCAGCACTGGAACATCATCGTCTTCGCTGCCAATAGCCTTGGGTTGACTCTTGGAAGGCGCTTCTATCAATATTATTTATATATCTGTGGATTATATTAAATTAGTATTAAATTTTTAGATGTCAAATACTATAGTAAATTTTAACCACTTATATACTGTAACCTCTAACATACCATAAACTTATTACTCTTAGACTGTGCCTCAAATTTACAGCCAACATGAGCAACATTACATAAACCTCTAACATACTGTAATGAAATGGCATTACAGCCACAGATAAGGGCTAGATACATCCAGTACAAGTGGAGTGGTGAAATATACACAGTCTAGTTGTAATAAGTGATTTTTCAAAATTATTTTTTTAGTAGCATTAGGTAGCCAAATCAGAATTTTCTAATGATTATAATACATATATAATCTGAATAAAACCTGGAGTGGTGACCGTATACCCAAACCGCGGGCCGCGTGGACATCTTTGGTGGGGAAAAGAACTACGCATTCATCTCAAATTAAGAAAGGGGGGAAGAGAGGTTGAAGGGCACTGGTTGAAGTTAGAGGTACTAATTTTAATAGGGGCATTGAATTAGAAGCGTGGTTAGTGGGGTTAGGACATATATTTAGATTAACTGGAGGGTGTATTTGAATTAAGGAAGGAATATCAGAAAAGGTAGTAATTGGGGGGCAGGGTGGTATGATAGTGGGATAAAGAACAACGATCGTAATTGGCTGAAGACAGTTTGATTGGGATGAGGGTTAAGAGTGAATCTCACATGAAACGAAAATAAATGTTTTATATAAAAGGTATCTTGGTGAGGCTAGTCACAAACAAAACGTTTCGAAACTGGATGAAACGAAACATCTTGAAACCATGACACAAAAATGTTTCAACTTTTTTTTTCAAATGAAACATGATGAATCAAAAAGTGTTTAGTTTGTGCTAAGACGGCGGGGTGTATTATTGTGATGAACTGTATGCTATAACTTCCTCGAATTGTTAGCTACAAAGAAGGAGGAGAAATCATCAAGTAAGAGATACCGGGCTCACTCTATCAGTGAAAAAAAGGCTGAGAAAGGTTCTTTGGAAAAGTATTGTACACAGGAACTGTGGAAATTAGTTCACTTACAAATGTTCTACGTAACTTCACTCGGGTACATTTAGAAAGTATCAAAACACAAACTAAACTAAACGGTTCATCCCAGTTAAGAGTTTTGAAGGATATTAGCTTCACTTGGACAGAGTGCCGGGGCTTTACGGCTGAAGACCTATCTACAAACTCCGTATCCGTAAGGCACGTAGTACTCCGCAAGAGATCGACTCCACAATAACAGATTGCACTGTGTAGAGTCCTTATTCTTAATTACTTAGTCTTTAGCACTCCGTAGAAGTTGACTCAATTCTAACCTTCTAAGGACTAGTCGAAACGAACTGTTAAGACTACCAATCACAGCAAAGTAAGGGTGTGCGTGCATCGAAATGAAATAATAAATGGCATTATCATAGCAATTACACTAACTAGCTCATGTTTTAAATGATTTGTTATTTGTGAACCAACTTTTCAAATGTAGCCTATCCTGGGCGTTGTATAAAAATGTGTTGTGTAGTTACTTGTGTTATTAAATATTCAGCTGTAATATTGTCCGCTTAACTGATGACGTTTGATTGCGCGTAGCTCTAGAAAATTTTATTTTGAAGAGTTTAATTGGACGTTCTGACTTTATCATTGGTTGGCACGGTCACGTGATTGCGGAAACCGACTGTGTAAACGTGATTTCAATTTTTATGCAACTAAGAACTATAAGGATGCGAAGCTTATGGAATCTTTAGATGGGCTTGAGAAGTGGCGTATTTTTCAAGAAACAAGTGAAAAAAATGGATGAAACTTGTTTAGGGGAGAGAGATGATTTGTTTCAGAGCGTTTCACTGTGTGTCGTCGTGTGCCATTGGCCATTGTGGATCATATGTATCGTCGCTTTTGTTCCGTCTTGAGACAGCCAGTATGCGGCGACTCGTTTGAAAGGGTGTATTCAAAGTAGAATGACAAAAAATGAAAAACAATTACACAAAAATGTTTCGTTTCACCATGTTTCGAAACTTTTGTGTCATCCTGTGTGCATCCGACCTTGGGAGATGGATCCAAACCTATTTTTCTAGAATCTGAATCTTAAATTTCCGTTAGAATCTATAATACAAATTCTGATCCTCGAATTTTTTTAATGTACAATTTCAGTTGACGTAAAAATAATTTATATTTAATTTTTAAAAAAGATAAATAAGGCTTAGTTTTTCTGACAAATGATATTTTGTTTGTCATATCTATTACGTCATAAGCAACAAAAAATAACATTTATTTTTAGTAGATTGAATAGATGCATAATATATTTTCCCCCTTTTTGTTATTTTGTTTTCCTCCTACCTACACAAGTCCATATAATTTATTTTACCAATTGTTTAAAATCGTTTTTTGAAGTCAAGGTTTTCATAAGTGTATTTGAGGTGTTTTTTTTTACTTTTATCTCTCAAACACTATATGATACTCGAGAAACCGAGCATACCAACTCTTAGTTCTTAGTAGATTTTCGCTGAAAGAATTGTTTAAGGTAGGATGGATGGTAACATGAGCTAAGGTCAGTATTTTTGAAGTTTTTATAGCAAAAAACTTTTTAGTCAAGAATAAATATTGCTCAAGTAGATACATTTATTTTAATTCCTTTACCAAAGTAATTTCTTTAATTTCTTGAATATTTGTGATTAACATTGTAACCTTTGAACAGAAATTATTTAATTATAAATGAAAGGTACTGATCAAAAATTGTTTATATTATTATGTGTGGTAAGTTGGTACTATCTTCACCAGCAGACGGTGGCCGCTCGGTTGATTTGGCTCAGTTGTGATCTGACGTCACATGTAGTAAATTGAACTATGTTTATCTAATGGGGAAATATTTAATTTAAGTTGTCTTTTTCTATACAAATTACTAAAATACTGACCTTAATTTTTTCTCTCTTCCTTACCACCTTAAAGTTAACATTTATAATTAATTGAAGAATATAAGCCGATGCTCTCTCTCTCTTTATATATATATATATATTAATAAAGATAACACTATATTCGGTTGTTCTAAACCCTTAATTACTGTTACAGGGAAGGCACTGCTGGACGGACGTAAAATATGTGGAGATATAACACCATTGCTTGGTTATTATTTTTACTGTCGGTGGATTCTATGTGTTAGCTTCGGGGCAAGTATTAAAGAGTTGTTTGAAAGGAGGCAACCATTTAATTTGGCATGGATGCAAATAAACGACTTGTAGTTTAGGGCAAATATTATATTCAACCAATGTAGAGAGAAATATTGTACAATATTTGTTTATTTAGGTGTCGTGAAAAGTTGTGTTATTTTGTGATATAAAAAATTACAAGAATTATACTTCACAAATAAAATGAAAAATATTTAAATCATTTAACTATTTATTTAAATGTCAATTATAATAATATAATAATTTTTTTCCTGAAATGTTATATAGACTGCTAACAGAATGAATGCTTACAATGAAATTGAAGTAAATGGAGTAAAGGGTGGGTGTGATTTGAGTATCGGACGGATTTAAACCGAAAGGCTTTTGCCCCCAGTATTATCACCCCCGTAGGACTATTTGACTTCTTCTAGTGGTTAATATTTAGAGGTTATTTGTTTGATGATAAAATGTATCAAATAAAACTACCCGCATTGGTAGATACGTGGCATCAACTTTATATGTTCTGGTTTGTTGGTAGCGGAAACGTCGGGGTTTGAATTCCAGCTGAGTATACTTCGGGTGTGTTTTTAAATGGTTTTCCGCTCTCTCTCAACATAATTTATAATATATTACCTCTAAATTATACATTACTCATCCCTACCCCATTAGTGTTAATATGCGGGTATCTCGAACGGGTAGTAAGACGTAGTGCACAGTTAAAATAATAATTTGGTCGTTGAAATTAATATTGTTAAATATATTGTAATTTCGCTCTCCGCCTCTTACTAATCGTCTAGGATACATAGTTCATTCGCCATAGAAGTGATGGTAGCTGACAGCAAAAAACACCAGATCTATTCTCATGTATCCATTCGCCAAGCCATACGATCTGAAAGACCATGTGTTGAGTTTCTGAAACCTTTGGCAGTCAAAACTTTCTCAACAAACATCTTGTTTTTAATATTGTTTTTATTTTAAAAGTTTTTACATATTCTTCTGGGTGTAAGTTACCACCACTTCTATGGAGAATGGACTTTAGGCCTATGCACTAATGGGATAGTAGTGGGAAGCTCAACCATAGAGGAAATGTACCTGCGTTTGCGTGCAGGTAGAGCTGAAAACTATTAAATTAAAATGACCCTCCAATAAACTCAACTGATATTCGAGACCGACCTTCTCATTCATGGAAAACCATTAAAATAATATGACGGATTAAATATCAAAGCTATTATAGTTGATAGTTACGGCTATTGCCACATTTAAATATCTTATTCTTTATATTGAAAAGTGACACCTGGACACCAGAATTGAACCCAGGACCTTTGAATTAATACGCCAATACTCTTACCACTGAGCTTTCAAAATATGAGCGAAGAATGAGCCTGAGCATGGGACGAGTCTTTGGTAACTCGGCGGTAGTGAATAGGAAAACTAAAACAAAGAAACTGGGTTCAATTCCAATGTACAGGTGTCATTTTTCAATTTAATGAATAAGAATTTAAATAAGAAATTAACGTTATTTTTACTAGCTGTGGGGATTTAATATGACTTAAAGGCCATGTTTCTTCATAAAGTAAACTCAAGACAAATATATATATATATATATTTGTTCCAATCCAAATTGATTGCCAGGGTGAAGTAGATAGAAGTAATTAAGTGATACGTTCTCTGCCATTAAGAAGTAGACCTCCTCCCATCCTCTTCAATAATAACCTAATAGAGCGATAGTGAATTCTGTTAGCGTTGACTTTTCTGGTAATATTAATAACCAGCCTACTATTTTAAATTATGTAATGTGATTGTAGGGATTACAATTAATGTTGATTAAAATTAAGACCCAATAATTGAATTAATGTACATGTAACGGAAACTTATATCGTAATATTGCGTCATATTGGACGATAAGACTGCATAAACTTGAAAAAAAAAATCATGTCCCATCTTTACATTTAATGTGGGAGAAGCCGTGAGAAAATTTAAGTGTTTTTGCAGTTTTTATAACCAAACATTTTTTGTTCAAAATAAATCAAATGTTGCTCCAGTAGAAACAAAGAGTTTAATTTTTTCTATTTTTTCTTCAAATGGTGATATCAACCGTTGTTGAATATTCATCATGAGCATAGCACCATTAGATGAACATTTAAATGAAAAGAAAAAGTTCTCATTAAATTTCAGGAGACCTTCGACGGATATTCAACAACTGTTGAGGTCACCTGTGAAGAAAATTAAACAAATTTCTAATGAAGCAAAATTGTATTCATTTTAGCAAAAGAAAAGTGTTTATATAAAAACTGCATTACTATTGAACTTTTCTCTAGTCTCTTACACTCCCACCTTAAATATTTTTATTTAACTTGTACATTTAAATTATTTTATGTAAACATATTATAGTTAATTATTTACAACTTTGTGAATATATATTTTTATCAATAACTGTTTAATAAAGAAAACTATATTATATTTCAAATAGTGATTTAGTATATTTTCTCTTTGTAAATAACACTATTATGAAAAATATCAAATATATTTAAAAGAATTGTAAAACAATATGTACAATTTTGTGAAAAATAAAAATTGTTTCTTCAACAATGTTTTTGATTGTTCATCATTTAGCTTTCAATATGTTTTTTTTTAGAACATCTACGTATTTTAAGTTAAATATATCTTTTATAAATTTCAAATCTCTGGAATAGACCTTAAGTGATTGTGCAAATAGTTAGTACCTCCTTAAAACTAAAGATGAATCCAGTGCCCATAGGTTTAGCAAATTTTAACTATCGTATCTTTAATGAAATTTAAATTCAACTTGGTATCTTAACTATTATATTTTTTTAAATCCACACAAATGTTGATTTCATGAAATTTCATTGAAATTTATCAACATGCAAACAAATCAAATTTGTATGTTAATCGATTTTCTACACATGTTTTACTGGTTATAATATTGTATTAGTCTAATATTTATTGTTATAAATAAAATTCACATTTTAGAAATCACTATGAGGTCATTAAATAATTAAAACCAACACAAAACAATAACTACCACAAAAAAAGAATGTATTTTAGATCATAAAATTAAATTATTTGTCTAAAACTTTGAACATAAATAGAGATTTAAAAAAAAAATTATTTGATGAATTTTATTTTTTCATAAACTTAGATAACGTAATTATTACTGACGATAATTGATAGCTGATTTAGTCAAAATAAAAATTAAAACTTTAAAGTTAATGGATGTAAAAATAGATCGCTCCTTATCAATTTATTTATAAGTACATTCAAAATCATAAGATTACTTCACAATAAAACTTGTATAATTAATACATACTTTTCGTTAGTTCATACACGTTATCCACGTAACAAATGAGTTTAAAAAATACTGAACACAAACTACAATAAAACGAATGTGAAACATTAGGCGTGAGAAATGACATATTTAACCATATATTATAGTTCAAACCTGTTGATTCCAAACCTCTTTATCATGTGGTGTAAATTCTCCCTGACAGTAATTTATTGGAACACAATGGTATATGGTTACTAATTATAAGCTATTAAACCTGTATAATATAGCTCACTAGCTGATTATAATAGCAACGAAGCATTATTCATAAATTGCTTTCTTTGTGTTCATCGTTTTTAAAACCTATTATATCACCTCATGCATATCTTATGCACAACGAGGAGGAGAAAAAATACCACAATAATTAAAGACAATAGTAAGAAAGACAATATACATCCATACAATTAAAGGGAGAAGGAAAGAATTATGGGTCTTCAATCCAAGAGAGAAGGCATTACGCGACTGATATGTTGACAAAAGGACTGTTGATTACTGTTCTCTTAGTAAACTGTGGATTACTGGTGAGTGTTACTGGCTATATTATTATCGTCACCATATGACGATTATTATAAAAACAAGTTTAAGGTGGGAATTCAGGGAACACGAGTTAAAGGTATTGTTCAAGTTCACATTGTGTTAAAGTTCATATTGTGGCCTCTAATATATTGTTACAGTGACTGTACTAGTGACTGTTTAAACCTCACATTTCGACCTCTAATATACTGTTAAAGTGGATGTACTAGTGACTGTTTCAAGTTCACATTTTGACCTATAATATAGAGTTACAGTGATAGTACTAGTGACTGTTTCAAGTTTACGTTTTGACCTATAATATAGAGTTACACTGACTATACTAGTAACTGTTTCAAGTTTACGTTTTTACCTATAATAGAGAGTTACACTGACTATACTAGTAACTGTTTCAAGTTTACGTTTTGACCTATAATATAGAGTTATAGTGATTGTACTAATGACTGTTTCAAGTTTACGTCTTGACCTATAATATATACTTACACTGACTATACTAGTGACTGTTTCAAGTTTACGTTTTGACCTATAATATAGAGTCATAGTGATTGTACTAGGGAGTGTTTCAAGTTTACGTCTTGACCTATAATATAGAGTTACACTGACTATACTAGTGACTGGTTCAAGTTTACGTTTTGACCTATAATATAGAGTTACAGTGATGGTACTAGTGAAATGTTTCAAGTTCACATTGTGGCCTCTAATAAATTGTTACAGTGACTGTACTAGTGATTGTTTCAAGTTCACGTTTCGACCTCTAATATAGAGATACAATGACTCTACTGGCGACTGTTTCAGACTCGTGCATTGGGCACCCGTGACTACTTCTGGTGGAACCCAGATGAGTACAAGTTCCTTGATGAAGAGCTTGTCGAGTGTGGCGATGTCGCGTTCTCTCTCTCCAACAGTTACAACCTCAACTTCCACGAGGTTCTAAACATCACGAAACTCTACTACATTTGGTTCTATGACGAGACCACGCCGGAAACCTCGCGACAGACCTGGATCAAACAGCTCAATAAGGACTTCAAACAGTCGGAATTCAATAAAAGCGGGATCTCCAAGAGTTACAAACAGGTGAGAAACTATCAAAGGTTCCTGTTGGGCTCCACGCTGCAATTGTATTTCTGCCCCGACATTACTAACGTCACCAAACTCAAAGAACAAGACCAATGGGGGGCGTTTAGACGAGTGCACACGTTCTTGAACAGGATAACCAGAAGACCGGTCTTGTCGACATTTTTGAAGAAGAAACCTTGGAAATACGAAGAAAGCTTGGATTTTTTCAAGGACAAGGATGTTGTACCGGAAGAATACGCAAAATACGTGGACATCATTTTTCCTTACTGGTCATCTTGCCGTTACATAGACGCAGCTCGTGACGCCCAAGAGTTCTTCAGCAGCGCGCGGGTGTCTTTGTCCCTCGGACTAAGAGGTTTCCGGACTTTCCCCCTGAGGAAATCTAACCTTTACACTACCAGTTTCCGCAGAGTGAAACATCTTTTAACTGATCAAGTAGTCAGATACATCACTCCCATGAAGGAGTTCCCCGACCTACACTTCACCACTCACGGAGAATACCTCCTCAATTTCTTACGAGTCTTGCAGTCCTTTGACGGATTGATCAGCGATCAATTAAAGAACGACATCGACGCCGTGATGCCATACTACGACAAAAATTACGAAGACGCGGGGGAGCGTCGATACAGGGATTCTTTTGGTGTGAGTATTGTTTGAATATAAATTAAAGTAAGATATCCATAAGGAGCAATTTTTTTATATAGTCATAAAAGGTAATAAAACATGTCTCCAAATATGTATAAGTAGATTTATGTAAATTCATTCTTTTGATATAAAGTATCAATAAGTATATAATAACACTGATAATATGCTAAAATGAAATCAATTTTGTTGCAAAAAAGTATGTTTATATTTTCCAATAATTCCTTCGTGCCAAAAGACCAAAATGAAAACTTGTTGACAATAATTGCACATAATCGCGTCAGTAGACACGAGGGTTAAGGTATAAACCTCACCTGATCTAGTTTACTGGTAATGGAGATATCAGGGTTCTAATCGCAGCCAAGTGTATTCAGACTGTTTTTTCGTATCGTTTATCGTTTTTATTTCATGCAAATTTGGGTACACTTCCTCTAAAAATGTATACCTTCCTCATACCTATCTTATAAGTGTGAATAGGCATGGGCAGTAAGATGCTGGACAAAACACAATAGAAAAACTTTCACTTGAGGTTGGAATCCTAAAATAAATTGTAATATGTAAGCTGTAATTATTTGCATCTCCATGATTCCATAGCGTTAATCTAAATTTCATGAAGCAATCTAGTTTTTAACTTCATCTATTTAGAGAAAGGTATTGTATTTCAAATAAAATTTACAGTAATTCTAATCTTGGATTTATATTTAAAAAATTGAACTTCCTCATGTATTATATTTAAATTCTGTAGAGTCAGCGAAATCAAGAAATTATTTATTAAATAATGTCAGCGAGTGAGTCAGTTTGTCAGAAACTTGAGTTCTATGAAGTTATATATTTAATTATATTTTTATTAAAAAAATGACTTTAAGCTCACAAACTCATGAGTCATGACTATGAAACGTCATAGTATATAAATTGTTGCTTTAGATTACTGTTTTAATATTTTGAAATGAAAAAAAATATAAAATTTTAGTCAAACCATTTACTTGGAACTGCAATATTTTTACTTAATTTTCTTTTCAAAAGCTAAATATAAAGTGCTCAATTTACTATAATAATAATAATAATAATAATAATAATAATGTGTCTGAGTTACAACAAGCTGCAGCCCAGCTTGTGGAAAGATTAGCCAGTACTACCATTTCGTTGCCCAGGAGACGCCTGAGTGCACTCATCGTGCATCCTTTCTATGGAGGCTCTTTCCATGTTCCGATGAGATTGGGTGATAGTAGTAAATATATGGAGGGGGAAAGGGATGGTGAAGCCCATAAAGATCTTAATCTAGCTTAAGCCTAACTAACCAAACTCTGGTGACCATAGGAATTATTACACTTTAGAGAAAAATCACCCGGTACCAGCTGGGAATTGAACCTGGAGGCTCTCTCTGACCGCTAAACCACGAGGCCGCTCCTCAACTAACTATGATTAACAATAGCAACAGTGACATATTTAACCAGTACAGAACCACGTTCAATTATATTCAGTGTATTCATGTTGCAGGACCAGAAAAGTTTGCAAGGTTTCCAAGTGAGCGATATAGCGTTTCACGACTTCAACTCAAACGCCCACATATCTTACCCTCTATCTAGTGACCAGATATGTCCGGTATGCAACCGTACTGCCCAAAAGTATGCAACGAGGTACGGCCTGAACGTAACGTCCACGTGGAAAGTCCTTCATTTCCTTCACTCGAAATACTACAGCTCGCGGAACGAAACGTGTCGATTTAATTCCCTTCGAAGAGATTTCAAATATCTAGTCCCTTATCTCAAATCAGAATATTCTCAACCCGAACCTGATAAAATACTTATCATGTTCAACTTTTTCCACCACCTCATTATGATCACCTTGAAATCACTTCTTGACATGGATTGGCTGGTGCATGATGGAAATTTGAAATACTACCAGAAGGTGCAAGAATTCTTCGAAGCCAAGTTCCATCGCAGCTTTGAATATTATCCTCGGATATTAAAAAGGCCGTTCTGGTATCATCATTACGATAATTTCATAGAAGGCTTTAAATCCATAGATGACATAACTTCAGAATGGATCCTGACGACTCTTGAAGGTCTCTCCGAACTGGGCGTTGACGCGGATCTCGAAGAAGCCATCCGGATAATCTTACCTTACTTCGATGACGAGAGCAGCGATTTTTACGTGCAGGCGATTGCGATGAGGCAGTTCAACAAGTACGAGGAGAGAGGCTTCGTGTTGGAAAACAGTTTGAAAGCGTTCGACGTCGAAAAATTGAAGAGAGAGGGCCACTCTGACAGTTTTATGAGGGTTGAGAACTGTCTCCAGATAGACTTCCCGCTGTTCGGTCGGTATTTGCCCGACGTCAGGGCGTACGTGTTTACCCACCGCAAGACGTACTTCATGGACTGTTTGTCTGTTATGATGTCCAGTCCTCTGGTGCCCAGCCAAGTCAAGAGTGACCTCATGGTCCTGATGCCGAGCTTCAACAAAATGCACCCTGAATCAATGCGGATTATCGGCGGCGACCTTGGTGGGGAGGTGAGTTGGGTTTATCTAGTTTTTTTTGTTTTTATCTCTTGTTGCTTCATCCCAGTTACACGCCTCTCACTCCAGCGCCATGGTCAATATATTTCGTAATTCAGCGCTTAAGGAAGATTAGGTATATACCACAGTAACCAATTCAGCACTTTCTTATTTATTGTTAAATTGATTATGTTTATTTATGTTTTACTTGAACTATGTTCGCTTTTGCTCACGTATGCTCATCACTAACACAAAAATAATTTCCAAGTCAGTTACCAAATGCCCATGACGTCACGCTTATCTACATTGTATACACTTTCAATTAATTGTCGATTTCTTCTTTTTTTGGATAAAAATAAAAATATATAAAAGTAATGGTCTTTGACATCTCGATTGTTTCCATGTCTGATTTACATTGACCAGATTGTATCGTACACAGTAGATTGAGTTCTTGTAAACAACCAAGAGACGTAGGTAAATGTGTGGAGAGGTGGATGAGAAACGCGGGGAATTGGGAATTTGTAGAAATAGAACCGTGTGAAAGTGGGAATGCGTAGAAATTGTAAGGCGTGGAATTGGGAACGCATGGAAGGGGAAACGTGTAGAAATGGAAAGGCGTGGAATTGAGAATGCGTGAAACTGGGAACGCATGGAAGGGGGAACGTGTATAAATGGGAAGGTGTGGAATTGAGAATGCGTGGAACTAGCAACGCATGGCTTTGGCCTATTAACCCTACTTTCCATGACAGGGAACTCCACTGTAGGTATAGCTAGCCTACAATGGAGGGTAGGTGACAACAGAATGTTCTTTACTGTAAATATTGTCTGGATGTAGTAAAATCGTTGATAGTATAGTATTACTAAGCCAATAATAATTATTTCCAAACTAAATCAAATGTTGTTTCAGTAGGTACTGTACGTTTAGTTTAATTTTATTAACATGGGGATCTCAATAGTTCCTAAATAAATGTCAAAGGCTTTGAAGAATATTGATAACAATTTTATCTTCATTTAAAAATTACCAATTTGATGCCAATATGCTCATGAGACATATTCAAAAACAATAATTAATATTGATATCACCATGAGTAGAAAATTAATCTAAATGTTTCTCGTTTCTACTGAAGCAATGTTTTATTAAAGTTGGCCTAAAATATGTTTTGCTCTCAATAAAAACTCTGAAATATACTGACCTTAGCTTGGGTTCCTTTGAATTCTACCTTAGCGATCAGAAAACAATCAAGCACGCCTAAAAAATAGTGTTTTTATTAAACCAATATTATTTTTAAATTATTATAATTTTTAGCGCCACATCTTACTACCCGTTCGGGTTATACGCTTTTGTACTAATTACGCTTATAGCTTGTGGGATTAAGAAGATTATATTTAGAGGAAGTGTACTCGCATTTGCATGGAATAAAAACACACCCTCAGTAAATCAGACTGGGATTCTAACTTAGATCTCCACGTCATCGGCAGTCTAATCTAATGCAAGAGTAATTACTTAGATCATTTGGCCCCCTAAGCGGGTAATTAATTCTTTATATTTAGAATATGAGCGTGCAAAATTCATGATTCAATAATTATCAAAGCGTCACTTTTCAACTTATTTTTGAACATGGAAATGCACCGGTTGTATTATTAATAGTCATTGTTTATTTGATTTGAGGAAAGCTAGCTTTTCAAATTTGATTCAGTGATATATGCTACATCACTCAATAAATATTTTTTTAGCAGAAACTATTCTTACACAAAGTTCCTGATAGCGATAAATGTGTGTATAATATAATAAGAGTCAGTGCAAAACAAATATGTACATATTTGATTTGTAATAGTGTAATATGTTGTGTTTGGTTTTTTTTCAGCGCTTCTACGACTATCTCCAGTCAATAGGCCAATAAAAATGATCAAAATTCATATTTCTAGATAACAGAGAGGGAAAGAGAAATGGTGGAAAATCAAAGAAATTTAAGATTATGATAAAATATGTTTTTATTCTTCTCAAAATAATGTATGAATACACATTATTTGTGAGGTTTGTTCTTAATTTTAAACAATTTCAGTAAGTGTATAATTTATACGGATTGGGTTGGAGGGGGGTAAGTGAGAGCAGTCTTTGCTCCCCCAATAATCTCCTCAAATGGGACATTATAAGTATCGTTATTCATAAAGTTGATGGACAACGTTTGGAACAATGCCTAAATTGTTTAGATAATTATGTTTAGATATATAAATAATTATTTCGGTAAATAAATTAATCGTATGCACTAATTTGGTAATATTTTAATTTTAATTTATAATTTAAAGTTAAAATGAGTTTATTCTATGCCCTCTAATAAATAAGAGTTAGTATATGATAAGTAACGTATTATTTTAATTGTAATAAATATATGCGAAATAAATAAATGGTACACTACACTGATTGTCTTGCTCCCTTATTTAAATTATACTTAAAGCTAGCAAGATATGTTGAACAAAATAATAGATGGACATTAGTACAGAAACATAAATTGGGAAAAGCACAACAGCGCATGTCACCAAAGAGCATAACTTAAATAATATACACTGCTACAGAGACAGATTATTTGTTTTGTGCATTTTAAACTCCCCTTTCACCAAAGTTATTTTTAAAAATAAATATTTTCCTGTAATTTGGAAAAATGTTGATTTTATTAAATGTTCTTTCAAATAAAAATTGTTGGTTCTTATCTCTAAATGATTTCCGGAGATAAGATCTAAATTGTAAATATCTGCATGTGTTAAGCGGTGCACACGAATTGCGGAACAACTCATCCGAGCTTAGGAATACCCTTTCACGATCTGCGGGGTAAAAATTAAATATATAATGACTTTGTTAAAAATGGAACATGGAGGTTAGGTTAATTTAGGCTATGTTAGGTTAAATTAGGCTAGGTTAGGCTAGGTTAGTTTAGTGGCTAGGAGTTGAATGGGATTACACGTTGTTCGGCAATTTACGTGGATCGCTTGACAGGTATACTTTATTCCGAAATTCGAGTGAGCCCGTGTAAATAGCTCTCAAAGGTTTTTCCGTGGAAAGATAAGATGCGTGTTTGTATTTAGATACAAATTTTAACAAAAATGCTTAGAGCACATTTTAATAAAATCAATTGTTTGTCATTTTTGTCTTTAAGTAAAATTCCTATTATTTGAGAGGTTTATGCATATGATTTTAAAAAAATCCCTCTTGAGAATTTTATGAAAACCATAGAGACCAAATTTCAGCCTTATTGATAAAATGGTTTACACTCTAGTCCCAGTAACAGACAGATAAGCGGCATTGCAAAAAAACACTTTTTCAGATTCATGGGCCTATGCATGAAACATCAACATCTATCAAACCCACTTCGGTGGATGCGTGGTCTAAAGCGCTATTCTCGTGTTAGACTAGACTGTCGATGACGGGGCGATTGAAGTTCGAATCTCAGACGGGTGCATTGAGTGTGGTTTTCCTAAATGGTTTTCCACCATCCATGCACACAAATACAGGTGCACTTCATCTATATAAAAATTTCTTCATAACGTCTAACACATTAGTGTAATTAGTACACAGGCGTACAACCAGAATGGTTAGTATGATAGGTTGCTTAAAAAAATATATCAAATGAGTTACGATGTAAGCTATAACAGCTATTACAGGTCTCATCTCACAGGTACGTATCTATTATAGCGCTTGGTGGTTGAATCCGTCACTAACGTTGAGTCTGCTTTAGACCAGATTTACTTAGATCTGGAATTTTTAAATAAAAACTTTTTGGGAAATTTACCTGTTAATCTTTCGATTGAAAACATACTAAGAAAATGTTCTTCTTTAGTTCTTTAATATTTATGATATTTATAACAATAAAAGACGAGTATGAAAATCATTTCAATCTTTCCAAAGTTTTTCCAAGTGTAACATTCATTTTATCCCGGTTGTTATCCCAAAATAACAACGGCTGCAAGGTTTTTATTTTACAAATGGCAAACGGAAGAGGTGAAGAAGGGGAAGTAAGGGTATTAGATTTATATGAAAAAAATCCTTCGGCGACAACTTTAGAAATGAGCCCCATTTGTTTCGCCGAACATTGATTTATTAGGTGCAACCAAGCAATGGTGTGGTATTACCACCATCTCTCGCGTTTTCATTTCTCGAGATTGGGTGTGGTGGTCACATCACTGGACAATAATACTGCAACACATGCCCGGTTCCCTATTAGGGACGTGGCCTGCCTGTGACGTAATGGCAAGTCAAGATAGGATTTACCATTTTAATGTTTATACGTCTTATACGACGAGTTTTAAAGATATAACTTATCTACTACCTGTGGCATAAGGAAGTCGCGAATTCATTACAAAACTTACAAAAAAGTACACTTATTTCTATCTGGAGCTGGTTATATTCAGTCCACCTCATTACATTCCGTCCTTAGCTTAGTCTAGTTCTATCCAATCACCCCTTTAAACCCTATCCTTATATTGAGCTAGCTCTATCCAGTTCACCTCGTTACACCATATTCTTATCTGGATCTAGTTATCTCCAGTTCACCTCACTACGCTCTATCCCTATCTTGAGCTAGTTATATCCAATCTCCCCTTTACACCATTTCCTTATCTTGAGGCAGTTATATCCAATCTCCCCTTTACACCATTTCCTTATCTTGAGGCAGTTATATCCAATCTCCCCTTTACACCATATCTTTAACCTGAGCCATTTATATACAGTCTACCTCATTACAGCCGATCCCTATCTTAGTATAGTTCTATCCAATCACCCTTTTACACCTTATTGTTTTCAGTTAAACAAATTTAACTCAATTGTTAACTATTTTCTGGATGGTTTAATTTCCAACCTAGGTCACCATGAACTATATTCAACTTCCCCAACAGCACGGTAGAGGTTAGAGAAGCTCACTTAGGTTCAAATCCCGTTAGTGTGTACATCGGATGGTTTTATCCTAAATAGTTTCATACTAAGACTCCAAACAAATTCGAGTATTTCCTTTAAATTCTACTTCCCTCAATGGTGTAGATATGAGGATAGTTCAGATGGGTAGTAATATCAGGTATAATAATTAAAAAAAGTTAAAAGTAGAGGGACGCATTAGATTACTGAATCTCATATTGTAAGTAATCTATGATTTAAAGAACGATTATAGTTGAGCAGTTTTCTATCGATCGCAGACGAGGGGAAATTGGAAGAAAAGGAGAGAAGATATAATCGAGGATTGAGAGGGAGGAAAGAGAATTGCTTGACCTTGAAACCTTGTCACACAAACAACACTCCACCCTCCAACATCTTAGCCAACTCCTATTGAATAATACACATTTTTGGGGGTATCAATTAATAATGTGTACTACTTAATTAACAATAGTGACCAAATAATATTAAGATCGGTATTGAACGTGAACTTAAGGATAAATTGATTATACTAGTACACATTTTAATAACTAAACCCAATTTTATTTTATTTGAGACGAATCACACAACTACCTATCTAGGTGGACACCCGGACTAAACATCCAAAGGTTGTATCGGGGATTTATTTCCTAAACGATTTCCCCATTTTCCTTTGAATAAAATACACGTATATTTCTTCTTTAGTCTTCCTTCTTTCCTTTCTTTAATCATTAAGTTTAGTTAAATGTCCATATTCTTGAGGAGAAAAATCTACAGCAACCATTTGTTATTCCGTCAATTCATCACTTTAAGTTCAGATTCTACCAAAGATCATTGGTCAAATGGGGACCTCACTTTTCTCGCTGTAGAATTAACGGTTAATAGTATTGTTATTTTTAAAACGTGTTTGTTCTTATTTATTCATTTGATTCAGAAGGTTCAAATTAATAGAGTTAAATTTACCTAATTAAAAACTATATACGATACAAAAAAAATGGGAATATTTGTTGAATGAACGATATATATCCGAATGTTTATAGACCCTGCGTCCAAAATTAGGTCACAGCGTCTGTGGGCAAAAAGAAACAGAAAACCTATAAAACAATTGTATAGAAAAGTCACCCGCCTCTGTGGCGTAGTTGGCTAACGCGCTTGTCGTGTTGAGCTCGACTGCTGAGGACGGGGAGATCGAGGTTCGAATCTCGGTCGGGTGAACTGGGGGTGGTTTTTCCTAAATGGTTTTCCACTCTCCCTCCACGCAAATGCGGGTTCACTTCCTCTAATTCAACCTTCCCAAATCCTAATCCATTAGAGTAATTAGTACTTAAAGCGTATAACCCGAACGGGTAGTAAGACGCGGTGCTAAATATAGAAAAGTCAGTCATCTTGTATTACTTTAATGTAAGTTGAAGTTAGACGCAACAACGCCAGGAGTATGCAGCTGAAAGTACGTAAGTGTACAACAAGTGCGTATCATTCGTCGGGTAGGAGTTCCTTCCCACGAGAAACGAGGGGACTGAATTATCTCGCAAACCCCTCATTTTAAAACGTTTGCGCTGCGAAAACTGACATCACACGACCGGATAACGAGCGTATTCTACTAGCCAGCCACACACCGTGCGAGACAGGGCTTGTCTGTTGAGTAGAGCATAGTATAACAAAATGGATGCCATCTACCTATTTGGTTGCAACCATCTGAGAGTGATTTTGTTGAAATAAGCCTACCATCGTATAAAATAGGTTTACAGAAGTAAAAAATATGATCGTTTTGTACATTTTTAATATTCTTTAAAAATAATTTAACAAGTTAGTAAATTAAAAATAATACATTAATGTTGAATGTAGGTGTGATTTAAAAATTAAATTAATGTGTTTTATGACATAAAAATTCACACAATTAAAAATGAAGCTAACCAAGCTAATTATCACTATTCGCATGATAAAAACCTTTAGGGAATATTTATGTTTTAAAAGTAGTTGAGAAAATAAAATAATATTTTACTGAATTCAAACCATTAACAATTGATTTTTTATCCCAACAAAAAATTAAAATATCAAAATAGGTATAGGATTGAACTCGTGAACCTCTAGGCTTCAGACAAGCATGTTAACAAGTGAGCTAAAGTGGACATTGAATGAGTACACGGTTTAAAATCTACTCATATAGCCTGAGAACATTTTGAAGCAAACTTAGATGAAAACTATTAGAACATGGTTTCCTAATAAAACCCAACAAATTGTTTTACATTATACACTCGATACAATAATAGGGTTTACTTTCAGTTGTGTATCTTTTATAATGGTGCGTTGTGGCATCCCATCGCCTCAATCCGTTGGCACGTCATGGTTTTACAGTGGTGTCAGATTGAAAACTCACTCGCAAGCGAAACAACGCCACACCAACTCGCACGACAATAGATATCATTCAAAATTAGCTCTATTCAGGTACAACCCGCGATTTGCGAGTTTGTTCGCTAGCGAGTATTTTCGCAAGTTTCAAAGTTAGTGATCCTGGACTGCCATTGATGGAGAGATTAGTGTTCGAATCCCAGTCAGGTGTATTGAGGTTATTTTCAATAAATGGTATTCTAATCTTCCACGAGAATGCGGGTGGTTTATTTTCTTAATTCAACCATTCTCGTTCCTAACACATCAGCATAATTAATATACAGGGTGTACTGTAACATGTGGGACCCACTTCAAGGTGGACAGGAGACACAAAAATATTGAAAAATGTTCATATAAACATTTGTGCTATTTAACCTTGTTTCCAGGGTACAACTAAGTTATTACACTAAACTGTTTGTATACCATACTCGATATCTCTCGACCTGTCGACTAGATATTTTCTATGAGTTATTCTTGTTGGTTCTCTTGAATCAAATACCTGGGATTTTAGAAAACAAAAAAGTGTGGACACGACGACTACAGGCTTTGATTTATGTTGAAAGTGGACATTTTGAGAATTTTCTATAATGTTAAGCAGCTCCATATTACAGGGAGTATTGATATGACCATAACTTGGAAACAAGGTCAAATTGGACATATGTTTAAATGGACATATTTGATTGTATTTTTTGTCTCATGTCCCCCGTTGAACTGGGTCTTACATTTTTGTTTTGTTTTTAGCACCGCGTCTTACTACCCGTTCGGGTTATACGATTATATTGTATTAATTACTCTAATTAGAGGAAGTGTGTCCGCATTTGCGTGGAAGTAGGATTGAAAACAATTTAGGGAAACTACCCTCAGTGCACCTAACCGGTATAAAGCCCTAATCTCACCGTCCTTGGCAATCTAGTCAAACACGAAAAGTAGTGCGTTAGACCACGTGGCCACCGAAGCGGGCTCTTACATGTTAAGGTATTTTCTTTATATGTGTGTAAGCTGAACGGGTAGTAAAATCACCATGGGAGGGTAAAATGGACCCAAGGAAGAATCAAACATATTACCACCCTCTCCTTTTCCCTCATTTTCTCATACCTGTTCCCCGAAGAAAAATATTATATAAATATATGCAAAAGATCGTAGTGAGGTCGGCCAAATTACGTGACCCTGATTCTCAATGTCGAGCAAACACGCAAAGAACACGTTCACAACTTGACCTAAATGTCACCCCCACACCCGTTCACTTGCTTCTTTACAAAAAACGAGCGGTCGGGGGTGGGCGGGGTGAGTTTCGCTCTGAGGTTTACTCCACACTCTTTCAAGAACCGGCTGAGATCGACCGTGGACTTGAAGCTCTATCAACTGGCGTCATCTTCGTTTACATAAAATAAACTATATGTGTATATATACACAGGGCCGGCTCGTCCATCAGGTCAGAAATCCTTTGAGTGCATGCAAAAATGTAATTTTTTTTACTATTTAAAAACATAATTATTTAAATTAAAAAAGCTAATAGCTATTTCTAAATAAGGAAAAAATAAATAAATATTTTATCTAACATTAAGAATATAATATATTCTTTAAAAGATTGACTAAAGATATAATCACGTTTGTGGTTTAAGGAAATTCGGGGTAGTTTTGTGATTTTTAATTAAAAGCTACCGATTTTGCACAGATTTTTTTATTTACTTATCTCTTTTTGTACGTTTATTATTGTTTTTGATTGTTTTAATATTATTATTCGTCTTTCAGGTGCTGAGTTTTATTTGTATTATACAGAATACAACTGGGGCGCAAATTTTAAGCCTCAACAAGGTCACAAGAAACCTTTGCGCCAACACTGTAGCATATATGTTCTTAAGTCCAAGCCCTGTTGAGGTCAACGGATTCTTCTTGAGCGATAAAAATCCGTAGCACAACTTCCTTTGGAGGGTAATTAAAACCATCAGTTTCATGTATATTGTGGTATGTAAAAGAACCCTGAAAAGTATGTTAAAATACCTTTCCTGACAAAATTTATAGGCCTTTTCTTGCTCGCTCGTATAATTTCAGCGTGGACTGCAACGGAACCACCACACTTTTTGAACTCCCCTAGTACATGTGATTTCTACCAGATGGTGCAGACAGCACTAACCAGTACCAGGGCTGAGTGCATGCCCAGCTCCGGGTGGAAAGAAAGCACATCAAAGCAACATTCGGGTTGTTTACTTAAGAAGAAGATACATTATAATATACTAAATATAATATTTATAATATAACATCCCAACTAATATTATAAATGAGAATGTGAGTTTGTTTGTTTGATTGTTTATTTGTTTGTTACGCTTTCACACCTAAACTACTCGACCGGTCATCATGAAATGTTGCATACACGTTGTCATGGGTACAGAAAAAGACATAAGGTACCTTTCATCCAGAAAAAAGTACTGTTCCCGAGGGATAGAACAAAAAAATTTAGACGGTCGTCCGGCATAACAACTCGGCCTACTGATATGAACATGAATTGTAACATTATGCCTGGAGTACAGAAAAAGGGATCGGCGGTATCCCGGAAAAAATCTTATATCCCGAATTAAAATCTGTTCTCGAGTTATTTTAGGCACATCTATCTTAAAATGATTAATACAAATATGTTCCCAAGTTAGTTTAGGCACATATATCTTAAAATGATTAAAAATAACTACATTCAGCTAATTAAGCTGTCTGTTCACCCCGTTATGGTAAATGACAAAATGGTTGTAAGAAGTTTGGTATTATACAGTGATGAACTCAAATAAAAACATTATTTTTACCAAGTGCCTTTAACGTTTAGTACTATAACAACTCGATAGATGGCGCGGTATCGATTTGTACTATTTAATGTACTAAGATTTCATTACTCCCAAAATCCTATAGATGGCGCTGACCACATTTTAAAGCACGGTATCGTTTTGTATTATCTATGGCTATTTTAAACTCATAATTGTGAAGTTTGGAGAAAGGGAAGAAAGGGAGTTTGGGGACCGTGTCGATGGGAAATAACAATACATGTTTGCGATTCATTTGTTTACAAACATTGATTAATTACCGTTTATTCATCTGTGTTTAGTCCTATTTTAATAAAATTGTAATTGTTTTACGTTTCCAGTTTATATTGTTCATTTTTTTCCTTGAGCGATAGTTTATCATTTATTATTTTTAGGTTAGTTATCTTACTTCTAATTCTATTTTTTTACCTTTAAGGCAATAGTTTGTTTGTTTTAATTCTTAGTTTAGGTGTTTTTTTTAAAGGTTTTTTTTTTTTAATGCTTCGCAAACGTAATTCTAACTTATCCAGGAGCTCATCGCGAGCCCGGGCAGCTAAAATTGCTCGATCCCAAGAATCCTCCATTCATGCCGAATTAAGGAGGCAAGAACAAGCGGAGAGACAATCTGCTTTGAGAGCTAATGAGACACCTTCTCAAAGCCAGGAAAGACTGGAGGACCAAGCCACCCACCAGGCTTCTATGAGAGCAGCTGAGAAACCCCTTCAAACACAATTGCGTTTGGGGGAACAAGCCGAACGCCAGAGAGCTCTGAGAGCTACTGAAACGCCCCTTCAAACGCAGATCTGTTTAGATGTACAATTTGAATGCCAAACTGCTTTGAGAGCTACTGAGACGCCTCATCAAACGCTGCTCCGTTTAGATGAGCAAGCTGTACGCCAGAGAGCTTTGAGAGATTCTTAGACACCTTATTAAATGCAGCTCCGTTTAGATGAGCAAGCTGAATGCCAGAGAGCTTTTAGAGCTACTTAGATACCTTATCAAACGCAGCTCCGTTTAGATGAGCAAGATGAACGCCAGAGAGCTTTGAGAGCTGCTGATACGCCCCTTCAAACGCAGCTACGTTTAGAATAACAAGCCCAGTGGCAAGCATCCATTAGAGTAAAAGAAACTACACAACATTCGCAGGCGAGAAGAATCGTTCATGTAGAAACGCAAGCCGAACGCCGACGAGCTTTTATGCGTAACAGTTGGTCCGTATTTAATAATTCTGGAATTTGAATACGATCCTTTAATTGATTACAAAAATCATACTTTAATTGTTGTTGGTTTGATGAATAGAAAATTCCAGTTTTGTGATGCTTTAAAATGTAAAGATGAGACTGCAGGGATGTGTTGTTTTAATGGCAAAGTTTCCCTTCCTTTACTTGGTGAACCAGAACAACCTCTGAAAACTCTATATTTATATGATACAAATGAATCACGGTGCTTTTTAAATAGAATTAGAAAGTATAACTCATGATTTCAAATGGCATCTTTTGGAGTAGATATGGAGATAAGAATGCCCGGGTTTTCGCCAACTTTTACCGTACAAGGTCTGATATATCATCAAATTGGTTCACTTTTTCCAACAGAGAACGAACAGCATTAATTCTTGCAAGTTTATTTTACGAGTGATGAAGAAAATGAAATAAACCATCGTTGCCTATACATTTAAGGAGTGGAAAACGATACGGTATTAAAAATTCAAAGAATGTTGCATGAACACAACATTTTGATAAATACCTTTAAAACCGCTATAGAGAACTGGCCTCAAGAAGATTATAAGGTTGTCATCCATGCTGATCGAACTCCACGTGGCGAACATGAAAGGCGCTATAATATACCCACAATTAATGAAGTTTCTGTCCTGGTGAGTGGTGACCAGTTCTCTTCAAGAGACATAGTGTTACGAGCACACGATAACACACTTACACGCGTAGCCGATACTCATAAATTTTATGATGCTTTGCAGTACCCATTAATTTTTAACAAGGGACAGTCGGGGTACCATTTTGATATTCCACTCATTAATCCCACTACAATACAGCCAGTTCCCAATAAAAAAGTTTCATGCATGGATTTTTACGCCTATGACATGATGCTTCGAGAAAATGACTTTAACCTCCTTCCGCTGTCAAGACAGCTCTTTCACCAATTTTTAGTAGATATNAAAATTCTGGGACGTCCCCTCAAGCATTTGTGGGTTGTTTGCTACAGTAAAATTTTTCATAGAAAGAGTCTTGTCTGACAGCTGGAAAAGCTGCTAGAGCTTCAAGTATTCATGCGTCAAGTCATGTAGCTGTCACTTTTGAAAGATTTTTTTTTTTGCAGTGTATCTTTCTACCTGTTCAGCATATATGCACATGTATTAACTACTCTAATGTGTTAGCACCTTAGCGTAATGCGTACAACCCATTTAAAATATGATATTTATTTTAGCTAAAATACATAGCTCAAATATAAACAATAGTGAGTTTCACAGTAAATGCCTCTATAAACTGTCAGCCTTCACTAATAATTATACCTTTAAGGAACTTTTAAGTTTCAAACGATATTTTAGAAATAAAATATAATATAGAGCATTAATTATTTAATCTTCCTTTATTTTTAAAAGAGTAGTAAAATATAGACTTATTAAAAAACAAATAAAACGGTTGCTTTTTCTAAACAATGACTAGTAATAATTATTACCGTCGTTTAATAAAAACACTAAAATTATATTTCTTGACCAGAGTAGTTACAAAAAATTATTTTATGCTTTTTATAAACATTAGGAACATTATTAAATTAAAAAATAGGTTTATAAAAATTGTTTAATCGATAGCAACATCATGGAAAATCCTGTGCTTACTCGAGTATAATTTATGTTACCTAACTTAGTTTATGTACAGTAGTTTATCTTAATCAGATAAACACATTATAAGTCATATTTTTATGCAACCCTATTTAGAAATTGGCGTTAGTAATCAATCCTAAGTAAGTAAACAAAAGGGGATTGCAGGCTTCCCTAAAGACAAAGGGGTAGTATTTAAAGAGTAGGTATTTTCTCTAGTTGCATGCAAGCCCTCATCTGCGCATGTGGATGTGAATGTATGTGCATAGGCAGCTGCAAAGCTATCTGCCTTTGAATCTGTGAAGTCACCTGCATATGTAGTTGGAAAGTCATCTGATTACGTAACTGTGAAGTCTTCTACATTTATAGCTGAAAAGTGATATGTATATGTAGGTGCAAATGTTATGCATATGTAGCTTCTGAGTAATTCTGTACAAATCATTGAAGTTGTATGCCCATGCCATTCATTAATCAATTTGTATCTCCAGGCTTGAGACTGGATCAGTGTACGTTGTTTATGGGTGATCGGAGCGATGCGCATGACCGGGTAAATGGGTTTGGTATGGTCACGAGTACACTCCGGTTATCAAGAAAGAAGACCTTGTATAGTCCACATGTGCAAGAGTCTTCAATCATAGAAGTGCATACTATGTGGAGGTCTAGGGGTGAGGGGGTTTAACCCCTTTATCTCCCCCCCCCCCAGGCACATATTTAAATGTTCCAATAACACTCATAGAGATATTTAATTCACTCCAGATGATGTAATTGATAATTTAGCCACGTGGTCTAGAATTTAAATTTTAGTAACAAATATTTTAAAAGTATTTATGAAAACTGTTTATGTTTACATGTGTATTAGGTTTCTTATTTGAATTATGTATAGTTTAACTACTATGCATGCATAAATACAGATTTGTATGATATGTGCATACACTGAATAAGCCAGGACATATTAAGGGTTAGGGAAATAATAGACTATAACACAATATAGTAGTTTTGAGAATATTATTTATTAGCACCGCGTTTAAAAATATGTTTAGGTTAAAGGCATGTGTAAAAATTACGCTGATTAGTTAGAGATAAGGATGGTTGAACTTAGACTAAGTGTACCTGAATTTTCTCTGAGAAAGAGTGGAAAACCATTTAGGGAAATAAACGCCCTTTCTACACCAGACAAAGGATTCCATCCCTGAACTCACCGTCAGCAACAAACGAGCCTGACATTGTATCGGTGTGGCCATCAATGTGAATTTAAATCTAGCCCGGCACTTTTGTCGTGCCCAAACGCTTCACTGTTGTCATTAAAATAAAAACTTAATGAATTTAAATCTAGCCCGGCACTTTTGTCGTGCCCAAACGCACCACTGTTGTCATTAAAATAAAAACTTAAACCTGGAAAATATATATATATATATTTTTGTTTTGTTTGTGAGGTACTTCTATTTTATAATAATGAGAGTATACCTTTGACAATCATTCGCAGTTGATTGGGAAATATTCGCAACGTCAATTAAAAAATAATAATAACTTGAGTGAGAGATTGGAAATGGTTATTGATTTTGAAAATTACAGTAAATACATTTCCACAGCATGAGATTACGCCTCCCCATTCACTCATTTGTAGACACATATTTTGCATTAGACTGTCGCTGATGGTCAAAACAACAACAACAAAAGTGTTTTATTGATGAAAGTGTGAGTGTTTAGTCGCTGATGGTCAAAACAACAACAAAAGTGTTTTATTGATGAAAGTGTGAGTGTTTTTAATGTAATTTGTCAACGAGCTTCGTAATTGAAATGCTCTGCCTCCTTTCAAATTGGCTTGGAATAGTTCCCCTCATGTCCGTGTTTACCGGATAGTCTTTACTGTAAAAACTAATCAATAAAAAAGATTACGTTATCAAGATTGCATTCTTTTTAAATGTATTTGTTTTCCAACGTGATTTAGTATCTTTTCGGGTATTATGAATATACAAAATAAACTAAAGTGATAATTTGAGTTTCCAACACCTTAGATCAATCGGTGGAGTGTCTGTCTACTAAACTGAAGGTACCGGGTTTGATTCCTGGCAAGGTTTAAAAATGTATCAATGGTGAAATGTGGGTTTCCCCACTTCCCCCTCTTAGAGTGATGTATTAACGGCCGAAGGCTGGATGTTGTGTCTGTTCTTGATATAAGTTAGTGCATAACTCGTGTGCTAATATAATCAATCAGTTCAGAAAGTGTACGTTTAGTACTTTAAACTAATGAAATAAAATTATATTATATAATTAAATGAGGAAGGTAGAATTTAATTTAAATGTACCCGCATTTACCTATAAAGTGGTTACACAAAAAGAAATTACGCTCGCTTCATGTTGTCGAATACTTTAAGCCTTAGAACAATCGACCACCTAAAGTGAGCGTGATTTTAGACTTAAGGACTTTAAGGCGTTACTCTAGCAATAGAGTGGATTACCGATAATTGGGAAATTAGGGTTCAAAACGTGGTCGGGATTTTTGGGGGTATTTTTTTTCTAAATCGTCGTCCACTTTTCCTCCACGCATAAGCTAATATACTTCTTATAAATCTGTAACTTCCACATCCATAGAACAGTAACGTGATTAGTACATTTGCGTATAACCTGAAGCAGGGATTACAAAAAAAGTCCGCGTTGATGGTTGAGTTTCTAGGAAATTAAATATATCCCGGTTCTTAAGTGAAAAACCCCTAGAACCGACGTACCGATAAACCGATCAAGGTCAACTTTAATCAGTAAGTCAGTAAGGGGTTTTCCGAGCGGAGGAAATTATATAACTATGTCTGTTTTTTCATAGAAATTATTTATTAATAAAATAGTTTATTTAAAATAGAATAATGCCCTCATCGAATTCCAAGCTTATCCATTACGGTTTAACGGTGATGGAGAGTTTCAGGTTTGAGTTCCGGCTGGGTGTAGTGAGGGGTGTTTTTTTCCCCTTAATCATCTTCAACACTTCTTTAACGCAAATGCGTGTATATTTCCTGTAAGTTCTACCTTAATCATACACACTATATTATAATAGTTTGAATACGCATAACCCTGATGGGTACACTCTATCTCACCTCTGAGGAACTGCAGGTATTTTAACTTCTCTATCTACTTCCCTCTTTTTCTAGGTTAACTGTTCCAAATATCTCTTTTAGTTATGGCAGTAGCTGATGTGCTGGGGTAGTAAGGAGCTAATGACCACATCGATGAGCCAGGGTTGTAATATTTGTCTTATATCCTAGGGACAATTGACAACACCAAAACAAGAAAATAAAAGGGTGGTTTGCCTATAGTAGCCATGCAGTCCTCTCAGAGATGATACGAAGTGTCTGGCACTTTTAGTTATTTTTAATATATAAATTAAAGAGAAAAAAATACAGGAAGCTAAAACAGTCAATCAAAATTGATTTATATTTTCTTATTTGTAATATGTATATAATTAATCTTTTGGAATTCTGTTAGGTTTTTCCCCCAACAGCTATGACGTATTTATGTACATTTACGACAAAGTTTTTGCTTGATACTTTCATCCAAGAAAATATGAAGTCCACAATAGCTCACGCAACATCATCTCACTGACAGAAACGTTATTTCCAAAAAATAAGAACGTAAAAAAGATTCACGTAGGAAAGAAGAGAAATTCTCTTTTTTCGCCAATAAATCGGGCCGACTCGGTAAGTTATGGCAACCCGCCATGCAGAGCTGCTAGGCGGGTCAACGGACTACGGAAACAAACTTGCTCTTCTTCCGCGCTTACATTATTTATTTCCGGTCTCTCTTTCTCTCTCTTGTTCGATCCATGTTTATCTAGCTCTCTCTACTCGGTGAAGTAGGCACGTGTTGGAATATAGCAACCTGGAGTTCATTTAGAATTTAACTTTGTTTAATAAATGAATAAATGTGGTGGCAAAAGAAGAGGAGAAGAAATACAGAGGGGATTCGAAACCAGGTAAACATAACTTTCCTTTCTTTATAAATGATCAACAGATGTTATAAAACTAGAGCTACTAGTTTTCTTTAGTTAAAAATAGAAATGAGACAGCATTATTATTCATAAAACGAGAGGGGCATTCATCTTTATATTTAAAAGTTTAAACGATTCCTTTCGACATTAATTTCTCATAAATGATTCCCAATTTAATCATTTTTTCAATGGAATCTTAGATATACAATTAAGATGTGGCAAAATATCTCAAGTTTTTATATATATATATGGGTGTGTTAAAAAGCGAAAGCCATGGTTTCAGAAAACGAGAATTTCTTTCGACAGCCATTTAAAGTAATACCAAACCGATGTTAATTTATTTTTTGATAAGATATTTTACAATTAGGATTATAATATTGTTACAAAACCTTGGTAGGGAAACCAAAATCTATAATGATATAATCTACGTAATTATTTAAACTTATTGTTGCTATTGTGACAGAGCTCCCTGATGTTAATACAAAATGGGGTTGAATTTCTAAAAAAATTGATCAAACTACATTTGCAAAAATCACAATTTAAAAACCCGGTAATTTGAACAAACAATGAACTTGACTTGGGTGATGTTTCATTTGAGCACTGCGTTTTATTTAATATTCAAAAAACAATATCTAGTTTCTTTCATAGTTTATTCTTTATATTTGGCCACTCTGGTATTATCATTTCATTAAATCATTAAGCATGTGAGTAAATTAGCTATTTTTTTATTCTGAAAATTGGAACCTTGACACGGGAATCGAACTCGAGACCTTTGGCTTAGTACGCCAATGCTGTAACAACTGAGCAATCTAGGAATCATCTTATGTCCAGGGTCATTCTTCACTTATATTTTAGGGCAGAGTCTATAATGGACGTGCGGAAAACGTCGGCTACAATATTATATCTTGGTGGAGAATTCCTCACTAAAAAGCATAAATAATAGTTTCGGTTATTTGACTCTTTTTTTATTTCTCTTTTTACATTTTGTTATTTTATCTATTCCCAAATGGGTATTCGGTTTGATATTCAAGAGTGTTGGTATTATTATTTTCTTGTGTTGTTTTCCGTATTTATTTATATATAAAGGAGTTATACACTGTTGTTTTCTGGTGTTGTAACTATGAGCCTTGCTTCATTTATATGTTTCTGAGTAGTAGTACTGGATTATTATTTTGTAGTTATACATGTTTTTTACTGGCAATGGTTTCCACTCCTTATTCCTGATGTTGGTACTATTGTTGTTATCACTCAGTATTTTAAGAATTTTGATTTAAGTATGTATTTATTGATTTAAATATAAATCACCCGTCTTTCCCGAGAAAGTAATACCGTTGCCTGAATATGAATCGATTAGCGCGTGATACACCATTTTTATAATATCAAATGTAACATTTTGTTTTAGTATTCATTAAACATTCCCGCCCCTATCACCCTACGTATTACGTCTCTAGTGGTAGTGGTAGTGATAGGTGGTAGTGGTAGTGTAGTGGTAGTGTAGTGGCAGTGGTAGTTGTAGTGGCAGTGGTAGTAATAGCGGTANAGTGGTAGTGTAGTGGTAGTGTAGTGGCAGTGGTAGTTGTAGTGGCAGTGGTAGTAATAGCGGTAGTGGTAGTAGTAGTCTAGTGGCAGTGGTAGTGGCAGTGGCAGTGGAAGTGGTAGTGATAGTGGTAGTGGCAGCGGTAGTGGTAGTGGCAGTGGTAGTAATAGTGTAGTGGTAGTGGTAGTAGTAGTGTAGTGGTATTGGTAATGGTAGTGGTAGTGGTAGTGGTAATGGTAGTGGCAGTGGTAGTAATAGTGTAGTGTGTAGTGGTAGTGGTAGTAGTAGTCTAGTGGCAGTGGTAGTGGTAGTGTAGTGGCAGTGGTAGTGTAGTGGCAGTGGTAGTGGTAGTGTAGTGGTAGTGGTAGTAGTAGTGTAGTGGTATTGGTAATGGTAGTGATAGTGGTAGTGGTAGTGGTAATGGTAGTGATAGTGTAGTGGTAGTAGTAGTGTAGTGGTAATGTAGTGTAGTGGCAGTGGTAGTGGTAGTATAGTGGCAGTGGTAGTGGTAGTGATAGTGGTCGTGGTAGTGAAAGTAGTGGTGGTAGTGTAGTGGTAGTGTTAGTGGCAGTGGTAGTGGCATTGGTAGTGGCATTGGTAGTGTAGCGGCAGTGTAGTGGAAGTGGTAGTGGCAGTGGTAGTGGTAGTGGTAGTAGTAGTCTAGTGGAAGTGGTAGTGGCAGTGGTAGTGATAGTGGTAGTGGCAGTGGTCGTGACAGTAGTAGTGGTAGTAGTAGTATTAGTAGTAGTGCTTGTAGCTTAGTAATAATTTCAAAGTTTTACAGTAAATATTGATTAAATTGGAAACGACTGTTTTGAAATTAGGTGTTCATGAATCCGTACTGGTGGGTACGCGTACCAAACGTCTATGTCATTACTTTACCCATTTATACTCCATTAGTGTAAATAATCCGTTAGAAATCTATTTTAATATTTCTACTCCATTAGTGTAAATATTCCGTTAAAAATCTACTTTAATCATTCCTACTCCATTAGTGTAAATATTCTGATAAAAATCTACTTTACTTAGTCCTACTCCATTAGTGTAATTATTCGAATAAAAAATCTACTTTAATCATTCCTACTCCATAAGTGTAAATACTCCGTTATAAATCTATTTTAATCATCCCTGCTCCATTAGTGTAAATATTCGGATAGGTGGAGCGGGTAGTAAGTCACGTTACTTAGAGATATAATCTTGACACTTACTTAACTAATCAATCTAGCTGACCTCAGGAAGTGTGTGATGTATCATGTATCCGAATAATGTGTGTGTGTGTCTTGATTAGCCCCGTTAGGGGAAAGTGAAGAGGGGGTAGTTATCTGTGTAGGACAAGTTAAACCCAGACCATCCATTAATATTCTCATTAAGGACGTTGCTTACCTGTGACGTCATGTCAGGTCAAGATAGGATTTCCACTGTTACTGAATTTACGTACGGTAATTTTATTTAACGACTTTTAAAAATATAAAGACCCGCCTCAGTGGTGTAGTTAGCTAACGCGCTAGATTTATGTTGAGCTAAAGTGTCGAGAACAGTGAGATCGAGGTTCGAATCTCGATCGGGTGAACTGGGGCTATTTTTTCCTAAATGCTATTCCACTCTCCCGCCACGCAAATGTGGGTTCGCCTCCTCTAAATTTAGCCTTTCCAATTCCTGGTTCCTTAGCGTGATTAGTTAATAAGCGTATAAGCTAAACTGTTAGCAAGACGTGGTGCAAAATAATAATAATAATTAAATAAAGATATAACGTTGAAAAAAAAATGAAAATTCTTAAATATTTCTAAAAATATTCCCACAGTGTCACAATTTTTTTAAATCTTGAGTTAGTTTTTTAAGTGTTTTTTTATAAATCATCTACAACTAAGGCTATTTGTCTTAGTCACTAAAATTGTTTGTATGAGTGTTCCTGCCATGATGGAGATTAAAAAGTCTGTGAAAGCAAATGTCTATCAAGAATAGGAAACAAAAAAAAGATAGTTTTAAAAAGCAAGTTGATGTTATCTATGAGCAAATAGTATAGTGAGTGTGTATGCTCGTTATTGGAAGAGGGGAAACGTAGTTAACAAAAGGTCTCGCAGGGGAACTGCTCATTTTCTTCGCTCTCTTTCTATTCCGTGCATTGGCGTCTAAGTGTGATATAGCTTAGACTACTTAGATGCGTCAAGTTAAGATGCAGCCCTATTCGCAAAGTAGCTTCGAAATCTCCACATAGGCAGCCTCGTTAATTAAAATATCCGCCACGTTCACGCGCAGTCGCACAAGACAACGTGATATTCACGCTCCTCTCCATAATCAGCGTCTTACCATTCCCTTACCCCCAAGACTATCCACACGCACAGTCCGATTTAGATAAGAAACAACATTTTTACCATTGCTAGCGTTACAAAAACAACTTTCATCTAAATTTTTCACAAATAGCACCAATACTTATGTAAAACTATTAATAATATAGTACTAGTCGTTTTGTGAACCGTAGACACCTCGTTCGCTCCCTCCACTCAAAAAATGCTAAGTACTCCCATTGAGAAATAAATGTACACTAGATAAACAATATCAATATAATGAGACGAGAACAAAATCGCTTCCAGTAGTAGATTCCAGCGAGAAGCGATATTTGTAAAACTCTTACTTGACAAATTCTTCCCTAAAGTTCGATGTATATCTTGGTCAAGCTGGGACAAGCTGTTGGTATCGATACGTCATGAATACTGCGAATGATTGTTTGATATTTTTTTGTTCTTTCATTTTAATCACCCCAATAACACACCAATTTTAAATTAGTTTTTATTATTTATGTAAAGATCTCGATAATTGGTCATGTGTCACTATAACTATATTACATATTAGGTTATTCTATTGTTAAACAACCAATTAATTATACAGATGCATAAAAAATTATTATTGACCCCTCTCCACCCCCATTAAAAAATTCCTCTGTACGGCCCTGTTCTTAGTACATTATATTTATAGCAAATTACTATTGGTTACGTGGTTGGTTTAAGACCTTATTCTTTCAAAACCTGTCCAAATTTAAAACAAAACCATGTATATTCCTTGTTTATCGCAGGTTCAAAGATTGTCCCTATCAAATTTAATTAAAATCGCCCCATGAACTTGGCGGTAAACTTGTAGCAAACAAACAGACTGAAAACTCCAGCCCTGGTATAAACACCTGCAGCTTTGAGCTTACAGATCAAACCTGATTTCTTTTTTCAGGAAGCCCATTCTCGGCTACCAACATCGATTGGAAAATCACTCAAATTTGGCAGTCTAGAAATATGTATTGTTTGGTTTAGTGACTATAAAGATAATCTAAGAAATTATCTAAGGTTTCCAGCAATACACAACTATAATTCACCCGCTCCCCCTCCAGTGTGGTAACATGAGTTTGCAGTTTTCAAATAATTGTTATATTATGAAGATCAGACTTTAGGTTTCCTCCTATGGCCATAAGCTATATTAAGATGCTGGTAGGAGAAGCGGTGTCTGATGGTTTCATACGTCCAAGTTATATGATCTGCATACATCCCTAAATAAATTGTCTGTAATGGTAAATGTAAGATGGCTTCAAACCACACACCTTCTCTCTGAACGATCAAAAATTAACACGGAAGTGAGAGTGACGCGTGCTCGTGAAATGACGTCACATGGCCTTCCCTCAGTCGTGACGTAGCGAGTATAGCGATGCCCGCGGTACCTCGCTGTACCTGGACCCCCCTCCCTCCTTGGCGCCCCCTCTTCCCTACATTTCGCGAGGAGCGCCGACCCAACCCGAGGCGTCCCGGTGCTCCAAATAGTCCAGTCGTGCTTAGCGTCGAGTAGTAAACACGCCGGACACCCGTTTTAGGACGACCGCCGCGGTCGACTACTAAGGATGCTTGGGTTACCGAGGAGATAATAATTATAGCATAAAAAAATTAAACAAAAATATTAACAACGGGGCTTCCCAAGGAGGGTAACGTCGTTTTTTATTTATTAAAAGCCTTACCTCTATGAAATATTTGTTTTTACTTAGTTATGAAGTCAGCGAGTCAAGTGGTCACGCTGTGCTTTCTAAGGTGAGAGGAATGAGAATAATCAATGATTCGAACAAAATCCACCGCACCAAATGCTTTTTGCACAGCCAAAAATAATCACCACTTTTATTACAATCTAATTATTTTGCTTCCGCACTATACATATTTTTACATCCTTACATGACTTAAGACTGTTTATTTCAGCTTTATTATATAAAAACACCATTTTAACATCCATATATCAGAAATTGTCATAACTATGAATAATCAATCGGGAGGAAAATGTATTAGCAACAACCCGATGATAACGCATACATTAAAATATAATGTTAATTAATATCTGGCAATAATATTTTCGCTTTCAGTAAAACACGCAGTTTTTATCTATTCTACGTAAATTCGTGTTTGTTTACCCTTCATTTTAACAAATGTATTAGCATTGTATCAATTTACAGTGATTTAAGTGAAAGGTAATTTTTTTCTATAAAAATAGAGCTGTTATTTTGTACTATTTAACAAAAATATTTAAAACAAAGCGTCCCTTAGTATTCCGCAAATTGAAATAATATTTTCGTAAAATTTGTAAAATTAAATTAAGACAACAACAAAAAAAGCTTTAAAAAATAAGTTGTATTTGATCTCTTAAATGTAATAAAAGCCATCAAACGAAAATAAAAATTTGTTATAATTAGGGTAAAATGGAAGGTAAATATCAAAATTAAATTTAAAATAACTACACCGAAAACACAATGTATTAAAAGTAAAAATTTAAAAAAACTGGATTTGCTGCCAAGTTGTAGACGACAGAAAAATTTAGTAAAACTATTGCAAGTCTTAACTTGCAAAGGATGAGAAACTATTCGGTAACTGAGAGGTGCGAGTATCTAGGGCAGCCATGACCTTACCCAAGTTCTAGTCAGACACTGATGAAAATAAACTTTGACTCTCAATCACTTTGTGACTCTGAAACTTGGTGTGAAACTTTCAATTACTTTTCTTTTCTCTGAATAAACCCAACATATTTTTTTTATCTATAGTATAAGTAACTCGTGGAGAATCTTTCTTAGAAATGAGAAGATTCCAGTATTGTATTATATATTTTTCTACGCGTCTTACTATCCGTTCATACTATTTGCATTTTTTTACACTTATAGGATTAGGATTAGGCGTGGAGGGTCTTGGAAGAACTGTACATTTACATGGATTGGAAAAACACCCCCAGAATACTTAGCTAGGATTCAAACCCCGACCACCCCATCATCGGCAAATCAAACCAGATGAGCTTTACGTTTCGTTCACGTGCTCACCAATACTTTTTTTTCTCAATCTTGTTTGAATGAAAACAAACCTGGTGAATATCTTTCATCTGAAGAGAACTCACAAATTCATATATATTTAAAACAAAACAATTATTTGGTATACAC